>PVJH01003434.1:36655-142744 GCA_004026705.1 Nesogale talazaci
CAGCCCCGACCCCTCCCCCCAGCCTTCAGTAAACCTCTCCATAATCTTTCTGCCTTTAACTGCCCTGGCCCCAGAGAATTTGGGGCAGTCAATGTTGTGATCAGCCCTTACTTTTGGCATCATACTGGTAGATCTAGGATTCATGACTAGTTACCATCTGTTCCACAAAACCATCTTCATTCACTTTCATCTTCCTTAAAAGACTGATGGAATGACCAACCTTTTGAGCTAATTGATCTTCAAGAAATATCACTGGGGCACATCCATGGAAAGCTTGCAGATGCCAAGATGTGCACTTAACATTAAAAATGCCAGACCACGTGAGATTCTCAACTTCAGTAATTCTTAAATTTTCTTTCTCTCATTCCTGGTCATCAGGCACAGTTTCTTTGTTTTTCATGACTGAGTTCACTTGGCTTATCTGGGAGGCTTCCCAGTGTTCCTTAAAATGTCTCTTTCAAAGACCCCTGGTGGGGGAGTGGATTAGGAATGAGGCTATGTTCAGCAAAATTGGCAGTTTAAAACCACCCACCAGTCGCTCCTCAGGAGAAAAATGCTTGTTTCAGCCATACTATCAGATAGAAATCATTGTAATCTTCATTATACTAGCTTGAACTTGATGCTTGGTCAGTTGACCTCCCTCTTGACCCAACTTGAATTTGTTCTTGGTGCAAGTGTTTCTTTCTTGGCCCATGACCAAAATTTCTTCCCTGGCTTTTTAAATATTGATGGTGGTCTTTTCTTTCTTACTAATTATTTATATTTTATCTTTATATAATTATTCGATCCTTACTACTTTGTTATTTTTTGTTTGGGTTGGGTTTTCCAGCTTGTGAAGCACAGGAGTGGATGCATAGAGATAATTAATAACTGATGCAATGGTTTATAGGGGGTGAGGGGTGGGGGCGGTATGAGATGGGGAGGGCGGGAGGTTTGGGGATTAAATAATGAACACGAGAGTGGGCAGGGAGCACTAGAACTTATTGTGATTATATACCTCACTGTAAAAGTGTTTTAACCATGTGGTGGGGGTGATTCTAAAATTAAGGCCGTAATGATTGTAGAATTCTTCTTGGTATGACTGAATCATTGAATTGTATGATTTGTGGATAATGTGCCAATAAAACGTTTACAAAGTTTGTTCCAATTAAAAGTTATTGCTTTATGTGGGGCAGCAGTTCCAAGTACTTGCTGCAAATTGTCTTGGGAAAATGTTCACTGGAGTCTTGCTAAACAGTTGGTATTAACTCTGACTTCAAGATCTCCATGGCACAAAAAAGCTTTTCTTTCTTTCTTTCTTTTTTAACAGCATCCTTGTGGGATTATAAAGAGACTTCCCCAGCTTTGTCTTCCCCCAAAGATATGCCAAACATTAGAGGCTATTTGCCAACACAACATAGGAGGTCAGATGACTATTCTCTCTGAAGGCATCTGGGTCCACAGTAGGTGGAGTTCACACCCCACTGATAATGGTTTCCATGGAGAGCCAGAGAACAGGTCAAACCTACTCAGTGACATCCAAAATTAGACTACCTCCCTGAATCTAGGATCTGCCCAACTTGTCACATGTGTGCCCCCAATCCCAACCCTTCCGATGGCCTGTAAACCCCTCTCATTGCTGTATAAACTATGGTGCAACCCCTCCCTTTGACTTAAGTCTTTATTTGTAATTAGGGGGCTTGCACACCCACCAAAGAGATATAAGTCTTGGTGAGCAATAAAGAACTTTCTCTCTGTCACTTCTTCTCTCCAATCCTCTCCCTGGCACCCTCTCCTTCTTCTTGCCCCCCTCACTCCCAGCCCTCTCCCCTGGTCCCGATCCATCCTCTCTTCCTCACTCTCTCCTCCCCACTCGGCCCATGCTGTGTGTGGATCTGACTGCTGAGATCACGGCCATCCAGGAGGTAAGCATGGTACCATGAAATGTGTCTGACTTTATGTTACTGTCACCTACTAGTCTCTATGACTTTATTATAACATGTATAATCTTAACTGTACAATTGCGCCTATCGAACCCGTGATTAGTTGTGGGGTGCTGGCCATGCCCCTCCTCCCCACCTAACAAGACTAAGACAAGTATTACTGTGAGAATCTATCTATAGTCATCCAGCGACCACAGTCATGTGTTTAAACAAGTTTTATTTAGAAAAAGAACATGTGTGTGTGAACGGAAACCCTGGAACCAGCAATACTTTTTGACTTACCAACATATATACACAAACATGCGCCCACGTACACATTTCTGCAATCATGCGACCAATCAGATTCAAGTGCTTTGGGGATGGTGACAGCTAAACTTGTATCGTTCATCAACAGAACCCATGATAATTGGCATAAGTCTATGCAAGAACAGCATGTTAATAAAAACTAAAACTCTACTTAATCCTTGAGTTCCTCATTAAAAAAAAGTTCTGTTTTAGAGATAAAAAAGAATTTTCACCCACACCAGTCACAGTTTAAACACAAAGGCTTTGAAGTTCAGCAAACCTGTTTTCAAGTCCTGGCTCGACTATAAAGAAGGTACCCTGGGGCAGGTCACCTTGCGCCCACAGTTGCGAGGCTAATGATAGGATAGGTACAGTACACGGCACTGCAGCAAACCAAGTCAGAGCTTGGCAGTTAAGGGTTTTCTGACAATTAATTGAACGATGTTCAACAATTTGGGCCATGGAAACCTGTTTCATGGGCATAACAAGAGGGCTTCATTTCGATGCTTTAAAAGGTTCAATATTCCTATAGGCTCATGACATGAAAACACTTAAGATAATAATACCCAGGTTAGTGTAACATTAAATGCTACGTGCTCAGAGATGGGATTAGTATGAACTATGGAGAAAAAAATGCCATGAAAGGCAGAAATAGGAGCTGGCACATGAAGACAGGACTGAAATACAGGGAGAAAACACCACAGTAAGAATAATGTCATCAGGGGCTGAGTCCCAGTGCTGTAGTGGTTGTGTGCAGGACTGCGGCCCACTGGCTTGGCAGTTCAAATCCAGCAGCAGCTCTCCAGGAGCAAGGCTGGGCCTCCTACTCCCACCAGAGAGCAGTGATGCCCCCCCCGCTCCCCGCAAAGAAAAGAATTAACGTCATCAGTAAAAACAAGGAAGCAAGAGTGAAGATGCTTACTCAAAAAGACCTCTGGAAAAAAGACCAACAAAGGAGGGCAAAGTAAGAATCCAGAGGAAAACCGTGACTCTAAAACAAGTGTCAAATACAGTACTGCTAACCAGGAGAGAGTGGAAGGGTAAGGAAAAGGAGGAAGGAAGGCCCTTGACGAGACGGATTGTCACCATGGCTGCAGCAGTGGCTCTGGTATAACAGCAGCGGCAGCATGTGTAGGATCAGGTGGTCTTTCCTTCTCTCACGCATGGTCACTCTGGGTCAGAGCTGACTCCGTGGTGCCTAACGACGATAACAAACAGGGAAAGGAAAAACTGTGCTGCTTCAAGGGAAAGTGGTGCTGCTTCTAGCAAAGTGGGAGCGAGTGGCTTATAATGGACTGAAAGAATGAAGGAGTTTGCTATAATGAGTGTAAGGAAAATCCGACGGATAGATCTTTCATTTTTTATTCACTGCATTCACCACTTTTATCTCTCACATCAATGAACTTCTACCCTACACTGCCTTTTAGTGCAGTGAACCCCATTCCTCTGTGAGGAGAACTAACAAGGAACTCACAGATTCATTAACATGTGACTGTGTGGGTGTGGACAGCAAGCAAAACCAATAAGGCTGAAGGTTACTCACAACATAAAAATGCTGTTTGAGGTCCAAAGAACATCAGAGGCCTGGGGGGGGGGGGGGGGGGGGGGGGGGGGGGGGGGGGGGAAGTAGTTTAGTTTTATTATTGTGAAGAATTAAAAAAACAAGGTGTATAATGCTGAAAGAAAAACAAACACAACATTGGAGAGCACTGCCAAGCAAGCCAGTGATGGCACTGACATGGACCAGGGCACGTGCTGTCCCCATCACGGTTCTGTGACTGCAGGTAAAGGATCCGACACTGCACTCAGGGCACAACATTTTCCAGAGATGGGCTCATGGCTTCGAGATTCCTATTACTTGAATGAAATCCACTCAGTTGCAATTTTACACAAATCATCCACCATGAAATGGTGTAAGAGCCCAGCATCCTGAGTTTACATATGGATTTTCAAATCAATGGGCATCTGTTCAATCAGAACTGGAAAAACAAAAATGAAAAATATAGCTGGAAGCATTAATAAGCGTGAAATGCATTCACCTCTTTTGAAGAAATTCTTCTATAGTAACTGTTCACAATAATATGGCATGCACACACAGACACACACTGCCATCAAGTTGATTCCCACTGCTAGCATTTGAACTCCTAATGTTTGGTTTAGCAATCTAGGACTTATGTGACAGCAATACCACACACCTTAAAAATAACACTGCCCTCTTTAACCCATTAACACTCTACGTCCTGGAGGGGTGATGCAGTGGTGAAACATTGGCCTGCAGTAGTTCTACACAACCAGCTACTCTTCAAAGGAAAGAAGAGGCTTTTTACTCCTATAAAATTACGGTCTCAGAAACCCACGGTGTGTGTGTGTGTGTGTGTGTGTAGTACTACCCTCTACTATGTGGCTACTGTGAGACAAAATCAACTTGATGGCAGTAAGCCTTTTTGTTTGATATGTCCTAGAAATATACTTTGATAACTGTTACCCTAATCAAAAGTATCCATGAGTAGCCAATACTTAATGTCAATGGAGAAAAGTCTGTTAAGGATTACAATGTTGCCTTTTAAAAGCATAGGACAAGAAGTGAATGTTTCAACATGTTGAATTAAATTATCTTTTAAAAATAATAACCCTCTTTCATTTTATTATCTAGTTTCATGCATGTGTCACAAGAGATGCCAGAGGCTTTAAATTGACTTGTATCTCTTTTAAGAGTGGGGAAGGTCTATTTTCAGCATGTGTACTGGCCAACGTAGCACAAAATTTATTGTTTTCTACTGGCCTACAGGTCACTCATTAGCTTGAAAAAATTGGGGGTACCTAAAAATAGAGGAAAGAAAATAGCATAAGACCTGTGTTCTAACCCTGGTACATTTGTTTACTAAATAACTTCAAACTTTTAGCCTTTTTCAAGTCAACTTAGCTCAAGTTAAATCTTTAGAGTACTAAGTGGCAAGCTACTAATATTAAGTGCTTTTGAAGGGGTGGGGGCGGGGTGTCTCTTAGCTACAACCAAAAGTAGTATAAATCAGTTTCTACATTAGAAATACAATACAGCAGGGTAAAGGAAGGAAGCTGTCAACAAACCCAGGGAGACAAGAAAACAAGAAGTGATCTAAAATTGATGGCAAGAAGGACACAGAACTTCTGATAGGGCTTGATCAAGGGCAATGTAGCCAAGGGAATTACTGAAACCGAATGAAGGCCAAACACGATAGTGGGACAAGGAAAGTACTAGGAGGCAAAGGACATTTATAGAGGTCTAAATACAGGCATGTATGTGCATAAATATATATATATATATATATATAATGATAGGGGAATAGATCTATGTACATGTGTTTATATGTTAAGTATTAAGGCAGCAGACAGATGTTGGGCCTCTACTCAAGTACTCCCTCAACACAAGAAAACTTTGTTCTAATAACCCTGCATTCTGTGATGCTCACCTTCCTGACATAATGGCTGAAGACAAAATGTGTACATACGCAAATGTGGTGAAGAAATATGATGATGCCCAGCTGTCAAAAGATATAGTGTCTGGAGTCTTAAAGGCTCGAAGATAAACAAGCAGCCAACTAGCTGAGAAGCAACTAAGCCCACATGGAGGAAGCACACCCGCCTGTGTGGTCATGAAGTGTCGAAGACATCAGGTATCAGGCATCTAAGACTCAAAAAAATCATATGGATTTGAGCCAGGGGATGGCAGAGTGGAGACCCAAAGCCCATCCTTAGGCAATTAGACATCCCCTTAGAGAAGGGTCACAGGAAGAGATGAGCCAGCCAGGGTGCAGTATATCACCGATGAAACATATAACTTTTCCCTAGTCCTTTAATGCTCCCTCCCGCCGCCCAACCCCACTCCCAAGTAACCATTGACCCAAATTCTATCTTACAAATCCAGCTACACCAGAGCATGTACACTGGTACAAATAAGAGCTCGCCACAACACAGGGAATCCAGGAAAGATAAATCCCTCAGGACCAATGACAATAGTAAGATCAGGAGGGTAAGGGAAAGGTGGGGGAGAGAAAGGGGGAATCAATCACAATGATCTACATATAATCCCCTCCCCTGGTGGACTGACAACAGAAAAGTGGGTAAAGGAAGACAGTGGTTGGTAAAAGGCATGAAAGACTAACAATTTATAAGTTATCAAGGGTTCAAAGGGTGGGGTGGGGGTGGATGAGGAGCTCATACCAAAGGTTCAAGTAGAAAGAAAATGTTTTGAAAATGATGTCATCATATGGACAAATGTGCTTGACACAATGGATGGATGGATGAATTGTAAAAAGGGCTGTAGGAGCCCCCAATAAAATGATTTTTAAGAGAAATACAATATATTATGATATATTATGAAATCAGAGTATAGAATATCCATTTATAGTCACAGTCCACCTTTCTGGCCAGGTTGGTGAACACTACATTGAACATGCTGTGGTTGCTATATAATCTGTTGTCAGTTTGAAGATTAATAGTGAAAGGGTGAAGTTTTGCCTGTCGATCAGATGGCAGCCTGATGACCTCATTTGGAGGTGCTAAGGATATAACTCGCTCATTGGAGGTAGGACACAGGTTCACTCCCTGGGAGACATTTCTGATGAGAAGCTAGATAAAGCTACCTTGATATAGCCAGAACCCTGGGAAGTAGAGGAGCCATGTGCAGACACCTGCCAGCACTGAGATGCTGACTATGCCACTGGATCCACAAGACTTCCCACCCACTGACCTAGATTTTCCTGCATTCGGCTTCACTGCATGTGTTTCATGAGTCTGAAGAGCATTTTATAAGATTGCTATTGGATATATGGACTTGATCTGGGATATTTTCTTAATGTACAATTGCTCTTGTACATAAAGCTCTTTCCTGTATACACGTTTATGAATTTGTTTAGTCAACCTGGACTAACACGTTATGCCTCTGCTCATCTCATTCCTGCAGGCTGAAGTTCCTTTATTTCAACATCACTAAAATTATGACACATTCCTTGAGAATAAGTTCCATGTCTTTCCTTCACAAACTTTCCATGCCCAGTTTAAATTAAGGGAGGTAACGTGAGGGTGGGGGTGGGAGTAGTGATACTAGGGAACACACATGAAGCAGAAAATACCAAAAAAGAAGAAGAAGAAGAAATCTGTTGTGGACTAGTTTTAGGTAAATCAGACTATAGACTTAGAAAAGCTTCTGGATTGGTAGTCACCACTCCATGCTGCACAGAAAATTCATAAGCTTACAGAGGCCTAATAAGAGGAGTACACAAACTGAGAGAAAATCTGTCAAGGTATGGGATAACTAACAACAGAAATCTGTCTAGGAACTACAATGGCTTTAGACCCATACTTCATCTTTCCCTCTATTATCCCATTAGAACTGAGAAACACAGAAATGTTACCTGCCGGTTACACCGAAAACTAGTCTTACTTCCATTGAGCCCATTCTGAATCATGGTGACCCTCAAGGCAGCGCAAAACTACCCTTCTGGGTTTCTGAGACGGAAGATCTTTATGGGAGTAGAAAGCGCCATCTTCTTCCCAAGGAAGGGCTGGTGGTTTCAAACTGCTGATCTTCTGGTTAGCAGGGATAGCAAAGAACAGAATCTCATTTTTTAATACAACTTTAAGACACTGTAAAGATTGGGACTTAATGAGCACAAGGAGCCTCACTAAGTGTAGACTTTGTCCAGAAATTGGTCTCTCTCACAGAATAACCTGGAACTGAAATGGAGTATACAGAAAAGATGAAAAGTGACACTGCAATGCATCACTCATTCAACATGCAACGACTGACCATTTCCTCCGTGCCAGGCACTGTTCCAACGCTGGGGATAAAGCAGTGACAAAATCGACAAGTCCTTGTGTTTATGGGGACAGAAAACCAATAAAAATCCATAAATAATTTCAGGTGGCGATCAGAGCCTGAAGAAAAATGGAGCCAAGTAGAGACATAGGTAATGACAGATGAGATATAAAAGGGCGATTTTAGAACTGAGAAAACAGGCCTGACAGATGGGATGTCGAAGGACGAGGCTGGGCCCAGAACAGACAGAGCTGCACACACTGGAGATCAGAACACATGGCCAGGGCAGAAGAGTGGCCCGGGGGGGGGGGGGGGGGGGGGGGGGGGGGGGGGGGGGGGGGGGGGGGGGGGGGGGGGGTGAGGAGGTGGGTGGAGCTAGCGTAAGGAGGAGAAGAAATCTGGATGCTGTATTTAAGAGTGAAAGAAGTCAATGAGGGGGATCTCATCTCAGAGAAGATGGGGTCTTTGTTCTTTGTGGATCCATTGGTTCCAGTGTGAACACGGGGCTGCAGGGGGCTGCAGGCCCCTAAGAAAGTGGTGATGATGACTTGGACCAGGGGAGCCAGAGCTGAAGTGGGGGAAGATGGTCCATGGAGATGTGACATATTAAGAACGGAAGTGGTTTGGGTAGTCATTGGGTGAAAAGGGTATCATCACATATATGACCTCCAATGTCAATATAGCATAGGCAGGGGATTGGTAACTTCATTGGCATAATTCTCCCTTCCCCACAGATCCGTGAGCTCCAAGGGATTCGGAGTTGATGTGTTCGTTGATATATCACCAATGTTGGTACTATATTTAGAAAATCAGTAGGTACTCTCTAAAGAGGTTTTTGGTGGCTTTGTTTGTTTGTATCTCCCCCATAAATCTTGCCATTTTAACACAAGGAAGCAAATACAAGCTCACAAATATCACCAAAATTGAACTGGGTAAGACTCAGCTTTGCTTTGTAAGCATGGAAGCCCTAATGATGAGGGCCTACAACTAAGCAAGCTGTTCACATAGTCGCTGAAGATCTGCCACCGGGTCCCCAAGTACTGCAAATGGAGAACGCCGCCTTCCGCAGCTCCTAGGAGAGAAGAGTGCTGGTCCAGACAAGTTCGGTGGCGCAAGCACGAATACGGCTTGCAAAGTAAGACTGCTGAAAATCTTTACCTCGTTCACAATACAAGTTAAACCATAACAAAAATAGGTTGCTGAGCAGAGCTTGAATAACGGCAGAGACGGCAAGGAGAGCAGCACACCAGCCTCCCCTTTTTGTAAAAGGAAACGCAAGTGAATGCCCCCACCTTGACAGTGGAACGTATGGTTAACCCAGGGTAGAAATCTCTATCGAAGCAGGGGTTTGTGGCATTGGCAAAGGAAGAGGTGCGGAACAGAGGCTAGCAAGCACGTGAACCCAACAACACACTCCTGACAGATACAGGTCGGTTCTCTCTGGTAAGTGCAGACCAGGGAGCACATCCGATAGCTGCATCTTGTTAGAAAGTGTCGCTCCAGTAACATCTGAGGGTAAGATGGGGAAAGAGAGACTAAAGTGCAGGTCGTGTACAGTTGGAATGACTAGAATGCTCACCAGAAAAGAGCTCATTAGAGATCTGTGACCACCTAAAAAGAAGCTCTGAAAACAAATGAAAAATTATGATATGAAGAACTAACTGGTATGCTGACCAAAAGGCCAGATAACACAAAACTGAAAAGTCAATGTCCCTCTAAAATGATATGAAAGGGATTGAAAAGTCACTTGGAAACTAGAAGGATGCTGAAAGAGAGACAACTGACCTAAGAATGATATGAAGAGGTTTTAAAATAATTACACTTTGAAGGTAACCACCACCAATCCAGGACATTAAAAAACCATAGCAAATACAAAAGAAAACACCAAAAAGTAAAGCAAAGAAACGTGTCAGAAAATGGAGTAAGATTAAAAGTTCGAATTAAAAAAAGTGAAAGAAGAAAAAAAAATCAGATTGAGTAGGAATCAAAGAAATAATTCAGGGAGTCTTTTTTCCCAGTTGAAAACACAAATTTCCCAAGTGAGAGGGCCCACGCAGTCTACATCACCCTGATGGCCAACAATCTGCACAAGCTACGTCAGAGCAGAGGCTACAAGAGATACCCCACCAGGTTCCGGAGAGAACAGATCAAGATGAACACAAAAAATCAAGTCTTAGAATGCCACCTTAGAAGCTGTAGGATAATAGAACACACTTAGAATTCTGAAGGAAAATAATTTTCAACCTTCAATTATACATTCAGTCAAGTATTAAATATGCATGAGGATAGAACAAAAACATGCACTGTTTCGATAAGAAAAAATACTTCTTATGTACCCTTTCTCAGGAAGCAAGCTAAGAAGGTTTAGTTCAAACAAATCAAGGAAGCAAACAAAAAAATAAGGAAAAAAATAACAATGATAAGAAATCAAAGGAAGTAAACAGAGAGCAAATGGCACGAAGCAATGGAACTCACATACACTGCTTGTGAGAATCCACAAATAGTGCAGCTACTTTGGACAACAGCCGGACAGTTTCTTTTAAACATTCATGTAGCACATGACCCAGTCATTCAATTCCTAGGTAGTTAGTTACTCAAGAGATATGAAAACCTATGTTCACACAAAGACCTGCATATGAATACTTACAGCAGATTAATAATCATCCCAAGTGAAATCATTCACAGAGTCTTTCATGGTCCAACAGATAAACTATGGTACAGTCAGCCCTCTGGATCCTCGGTTTCCTCATGAGGTGGAAAATATTGGAGGGGGAGAGGAGCAATTAAGTGGTCAAAGGCGAAGAGGGAGCATCTGGTACTATTTACCCATCACTTACGTTGGGTCAGGCATTAGAAGGAATCTAAAGAGGACAGAGTGTAGGCTATATGCAAAAGATATGTCATTCTACATGAGGTTTTTGACCATCCATGAGGTTTGATATCCACAAGAACCACTACTCTGCAGATACCGAGGGATGACACAATGGGACCTGACTTGGCCTAAAGCAAAACTATTGTACAGAGGAAAAGAAGGGTGACTCAAAAGGCAAAAATATTCTATGATTCCACTTATCATCTTCTGGGGGAAGCAAAACTCCAAGGATGGAGAAATGGATTGGTGGTTTCCAGGTGTGAGGCGGACAGGGAGAGGCCTGTCTGCAAGCACAGATTTTTGGGAAGGGGACGGTTCTACATTTTCAGGGTGGTCCACTTCTCCATGCACCAGATAAAGCTCACAAACTACAAAAGTGAAGTTTACTATATATAAATTTTCAAATGGGATCTGGGTCATTGGGACCAATGGAAAAACAACAGGAATCCTCGGGGTGACGTGAAGAGAGACCTGGAACGGAGGGCTGTGTGGCCAACAAAGGAGTGGCCTGGCCAGATCAGAAAGACAGAAGAGAGTTCGTCAGGAGAGAAACCTGGGACCTTCTGAATGGACACAGACGAGGGTCGCACAGCTAGATGAGCATGCAGTCTTACGTCACAGAGAACTGGATAAACAGCAGAAAGCAAAACAAGTCCACTAGCATGTCCAACAACTGCCCAGGGACGATGAAATACCACATGATTTAAAAACAAGAACACTTCCATAGTCATAACATAAACACAAGATAAACATAAACACTGACCCAACCAAAATCATGATGGACAGGAAGGCAGGATGTCTGGGCATGTGACAGGGGCAAAGCGTGATGCTGGAACAGAGTTTCACCTTCATCTTCCACACAAATTTTGTTTCTAAACAAAACAACTTACTTCCATGGCATCGACTCCAAATCAAAGCCACCCTGTAGGACAGTCTACCTGTCCCACAAGGTTTCAAAGGCTGCGAATATTTTCGGAAGCACACTGCCATACCTTTCTCCCCTGAAGCAGCTGGTGGGGTCAAATCCTATCCTGTGAACTGTCATAGTCAAGGGCTCAACCACCGCACCCCAGAGCTCCATTGTGGAGGTCTTCCATAGTGGGTACCAAAGATAATGTCAAAACTGAAAAATGAGGAAACTACAAGAAAAAAGATGTCCAGAATATAGGCATATGAGAAATACAGAGTGCGATAAAAACCAAATAAAAATCCACCAAAGAATCATCTCAAGATTTGAAAATGTTGGTTGGGGATTTTTGGACTCTTTAAAGTATGTACACATATAGTTTTGCTAAGTTCAAGGTTGTCAATGTTGAAGAAGTCGTCACCAGAACAACAAAGTATTATATTGCATACATGAAGGGCCTTTCAGTTTCAAATGAATGCACAAGCACAATATAGCAAACTTGGAGATTGGGTTCAGTTTGTCTAATTGCTAAAGTAGCCTAAATTACGGACAATGATGAACATGCAAAGACAGAATTGAGCTGTGCAAACAAGAACTTTTCAATAACTGTATAGAGAAACAGAAGCAGTACACCCAGAGAGAGAAAAACTGATTTACCAGTATTTTAAGAAATTACCTCATTTGAGTGTAGACACTGAAGTCAAAAATCTGTAGGTCAGGGATAGTTTGGAGGTTCCAACAGCCTGTGTTCTAAATCCATAGACCATATAATTATGAAGGGAGGAGTGTCTGGCAAGATGTCTATTTATTGTCTGGAAGTAGAAAACTTCCCAGGGAAAATGCCAGACTAGAAGAAGACTTTTGATTTGTTCGACTTCAAATAAAATTTCTAGAACTTTACCTTAAACGGTCACAAGAGTCAGGGGACCATGACCGGGTCTGAGGGAGTTGGAAGCTTTGTTATTTTCTACTCCGGGAGCCCTTTTGCCACTGGGGGTTAAATTACTATATTACTGTTTGCCTCTTTTGGGAGACTACAAACTTCTATAGAGAAAAGCGTCCCCCCTCCCTTTTTTTTTTTTTTTTTGTACTTACCATGTAATGAACACCAGAGCTGATAAATATTGAATTAAACCAGAGCATGTGATGGGCCTGGGGCGTTCTCTGGATTCCACTCACAGTACGGATTCTGTTAGTGCTGTCAGTGCCTATCTAATCCGCTGCCTGCAAAGGGCCTGTGCTTCTGCTTGCCTGGCCGAAGCAGGGTCCTGTTTGGACCTTCCTGGGCACACATGGAACCAAATATAAGGGATTTCTAGCTTGACTCAACTTGCTCCCAGGGAAGCGCTGAGAAAATGGGGCAGAGGAGCTTTTCCTTGTGGCCTGCGGGCCATGGCAGATGAGATCAGCAGAAGGGAAGTCCTGTTCTTACTCTGCCCAGCAGAGCAGAGCGCAGCTTCTTGTGTCCTTCGTGACCCCCTGCCCGGTCTCGGGAGCCCTGCTGGCATAACGGCTTACTCATCGGTCGGCAGTTCGAGCCCCGCTTGCTGCTCGGTGGGAGAAAGGGCAGGTGTCTGCTGCAGTGGAGAGCTCTGGTCTCAGAAATCTGCAGGGACCATCTGCTCTGTCCGACAGGGTCGAGGGAGTCAGCTCCGACTGCCGGGCGGAGCACTAGGTTGTAGATTTCCCTGGTAGGGTGCGATGCATGCCCGGTGAGGATTGCATTATGAGAGGATCCTACGCTGGCCCAGTCCGACTTGTCACTAACTCAGAAGGGTATGAGGATTTCTATGCCCCTTAAGGGTTAGCCTTGAAACCCACCAGTGCCATTCCACCACGTCCCGTAGGGCCGCTGTGAGTCTGAACTGACTCCAGCAGTAATTGTAGGCCTTGTTTTCCCTCCGAAGAGCAGTCTGGCAACAGTAACTACATTCGGATGGAGGTTCAGGGTGCTTGGAAACACATCCGAGAGAGACCCGGCGGGGGTCAGTCCTCCTGACCACATCTCTAGCCTGACAAGGGGGTCAGCGTCCGTTAGGATCGCCTTGACAGCAACTGGCCAGCTGCTCACCTTGGGAAAATCATGTGTTCTGTCCATCGTGGTTGACAGGCTCATGGTAGTCAATAATTAGCTTTAATTTCCCACCCCACCTCCACCCAAAGAACTGCATTTGTGTGAAAATGCAATGTCTTGCTGGAGTCATCTTTCCCAAATCTTCCTCACTGAAATTTGCCTCAACCATCAGTGCATAGTCTATTATGTTTATTTGGGGGGGGGGGGGGAGAAAAGTATGGCTCATTGTAAAATATATTTATTTGCCAGACTTTCTTTTAAAACTGGGGGCCGTCCCAATTCTCATCCAACTGAGGTTTTCAGAATTGTCATGAGACGTAAAAGTGGAAAGACATCCCTGCTTCCGCCCTGGAAAGGACGATCTCTGCTTCTGAAATTTGACTGTACAGCCCTTGCTAACCGATTGTGCTGCAGCAGCAACTCCATGGTGGCTGTTTCCTCCACCTTCCCTTGCCCCGTGCTCCCCAGAGCCTCGTTGGTGCTCAATATTGAGTAATGTGGCATCACTTATGGTAACCCCATCAGGGGCCGGGGGTTTCCAGAGACTATATATATTAATGAGCATTCTTTATTTAACACTCAAGCAAACATCTGAGAGCTATGGGGAAAGTACACAATTATGGCTTATGAAATGTGCTGTCATGATGAGCTCTGACTTCACTTCTTACAGGCAGTCGCAGGACCCCCAAACCTGAGCTTTAGAACAGCTACTCTGACCAAGTCTCTGGGACCCACGAACTCAGCTCCAGTTTGAAGGGCATGGATTGAAACCCAACTCTGTCACAGACTTAGCATGAGGTCCAGCTTTGCAGTGGGTCACCTAAGGGAACATGGAATTAGTCTAGCTTTTGCCCAAAGGGCAGGTGTAAAGGAGTATCTCGGTGCTTTGAGTTCATTTGATTAACAAGATTGAACATACTTACACATTAAGTTTACTGTTACTTCCTTTTCTTTGGAGATTTATTGCAGGGAGATAGTTTTAATACTGGGAGTGTTTCTACTGTGCTGGAGTAATTGTAAATAATGGTGTGAATCTTTGGTTTTATTATTTTTTCTCTAAGGAGAAAGGTGGGCTTTGACAGTGGCCAGAGCAGTATGACTAGGATAAGAAGATAGTTGTGTGACTCTCAATTCTGAACTATGAAACATTTTATAGTGGAGGTATAAGCAAAATGTTAGGGAAACCTATACAAGTGAGATTTCACAGGGAGAAGACGATGGATGACCACATTTGTGGCTGACACTATCTCCTGCCAACCCAGCTATGATTTCTGTTTGACTCTGGCTGGCAGAGTCATCTCAATGCTATTCCGGAGTCACTTCAGCCCACGCCCACTTGACTCGGGGAATCCTACTTAGTCCCTAAGCCAATGACCGTGTGCCCTGCCTCCTCTGTGCTAGAGGCAGTACAGAAAAGAGTGTGGAACTGTCCCTAAAGGAGACTACTGGGGGTTGTCGGGTCAGCATATGTTGGTTGGAAGAATCACAGTCCATCTTGGGACCAAGAAGGGAGCTGAATGAGGAAACACTCCTTTCCTTTAAAATGGCATGCAGAGAAGGTAGGTGCCTGTTGCAGTAAACCATTGAAATAACCAACTCAAAAGCCACCCACCCTTTGACTGACATGAGATAGTAAATGTTCCTCAATGTTTAAGCTATTAACATTTTTTATTTCTTATAGTGCAAACATCCTAAGTGAGTCATAATGGAAAACCATACAAGATAATCATTATATTACCACAAGGCTACCAAAAATAAAGCAATCTCTTGATCTCTCCACTATGGTTCAGGCAGATGCTTGAAGTAACAATTTATTTTCATTCTCTCCATCTTCTGTTTTCTTTGACATTCATTATACAAATGTCTCCAGAAAGCAATCTTTTCTGTACAATTTTCAGCATACCTGGCAAGTGAAAACTTAGAATAAAAATAACTTTTAATAATTTCCTTATGAATTAATTTCTAATTCTGTGGCTACAGGATGTTGTAGAAAATACCTAAGGAGAGTAATAATTAATATTACTTTCACACATTAACAAAGAACTTCCAGCAAGTTATCAGCCAAATGTTGGTTAAGTAAGTCTTACTGTGCAAAAGATACAAAACACAAGTTCACCCATGGGGTGGACATGGACACCTCTCCCCTTGAGGATATTAAAACAGACTGAAAATGAAAATAGTGTAAAAATCAGCTTTGTTTAAAAAAAAAGGGTATTCAATGTATAAACTGGAAATTAGAAGATTATGCTATAATATATCCCACATGAGGAAACAAAATCCCTAAAAGGGAAGAAATATTACCATGCTAAAAATCTTAACCATCTTCACAGAGGAAATTCCCAGAGTAGAAATAACAATGTCTGTTTCTTTAATATCTAAAGGTTCCTATAAACTCAAATACTTTTTATTTTTAACTCTGCACATAAAATCCCACCCATTTGTTGCTACTCTAAAACATCAGCATGGTAGATCCAAACTGGCAGTTTTTCTTCATCCACTTTGGCCCGGTATCTTCCATCTATACGCCTTATACACGTGTACAGCCCCTCTACATGAGGTAGGTAGGTACCCGTAATACATAAACTACTTAGGAGTGTTGACAAAGAAAAATCTGTTGAGAATCTTCTTCAAAGTATTTGTCCTAAAAAAAACCCCAAACCCCAAACTCTTATATTTTAAAACATTTGCTACAATAGCATCCATCCATGGAAGGAATGAGAACACTTGTTAATGCATTCAAGTATTTCATGAATACCGATACCAGGTATCAGGTGCCAGCTTAGGGCAGAGAATAACAGCAACAATCAAAGTGGACATGGTCCCTTGTCTTCCTAAGTTCAGGTTGGCACAAAGGTTGGTGGATGCTCTTTGTGAAAACATAGTAAATATTTATGCTTACAAGTCATAAGGTCTCTGTCACAGCTACTCAATTCTGCCACTGTAGCACCAAAGCAGCTACAGACTATATGTAAATGAATGAGCATGGCTATGCTCCAATAAAACTATCTGTGTGCAAACAGCCTGGCATAGTGACAGACACATTGACCAAAAGAACAAAACTGCGAACTCAAAAATAAACCTATCCACCTATAGAAACCTGATTTTTTACAAAAAGCCAATATGCATTCAATGGGGAAGAGGTCTCTTTAATTAATAGTGCTAGAAAAAAATGGCTATCCATTTGCAGACAAATAAAAGAGGATTCATAAACCATATCATACACAAACTCAACATGGGTCAAAGACCTCAAATGTAAACCCTGAAACTAGAAAGATCACCAATGTAAAAAGGGAACAATCCCAGGGCCCTTAAATGTCATAAATCCACTGTCAAACCAACTGAAAACTCACAAAATAAAAGACAAACTAGACAACTGGCACCTCCTAAAAATTAGACACTGTCATCAAAATATTTCAGCAAAAGAATAAAGGGGGAAACCACAAACTAGGGGGTGGCTGCGGGGGCGGATTTAGACTTATCGCTAACATTTTTAGAAAACCCCTGCACCTTCTGCAGAAAAGGCAACTAACAGTTTTAAAATGAGCAGAGGACACGAACAGACACCTCATCGAAGAAGACATTCAGATTACCAGCAAACATGAAGAAATGCTAGCGGTCATTAGCCATTTGAGAGATACAAATCAAAACAAGATCTCACCTCACCCCAATATTAACAGGAAAGCTTTAAAAAATGCCAGCAATGGTAGAGACTGAAAACATTGAAAATGGTTGAGCACTTCCTTAAAAAGTTAGAAATATAAATACTGTATGATCTAGTAATCTATTAGGTATATAACCTAGGAGCTGTGATACTAATAGTTCGGTTACAGACACACATGTGCGTCTGTGTGCTCAGAAGATGGCAAGACTTCATTCTAATGTACTTTAGACATGTCAGAACAGTCCCTGGAGAAGGAAACCACACTTGGCAAAGGGGTGGCAAAAAAGAGGAAGGTCTTCCACAAGATGCACTGACATAGGGCTGCAACAATGAGCTCAAACTTCAGAACATTTGTGAGGGGGTGAAGCACGGACAGGGTGTCCTTCTGTTGTTGAATGCAGGCATTACGGGCGGGACCGACCGACTCCACAGCACCTAACATGCTCCCTGCAGCGAGAGTCAAAAAGGGAAACATAACTGCTCATCAAGAAAAGAATGGATAAACTATGGTACAGCCACACAATGAAATACAATGCTAAAGACACAGGAAGTACGGGAAGCAGGGATAAGTGAGGTCACATTAGGGGAGGGGGGTTGTCATCGGTGACATGAAATAAAATGTGCATGAATTGTTGAATGCAAAATGGATTCATTTTGTAAAACTTCATCCAATTCCTAATAAAACGTTTTTAAAAACTATGTGTGTGTGGGCGGGGGGGGGGGGATGGAATGGACACTGAAAGTTGAATCTCACATAATTTTCATGCCAGGAAATGTTTTAAAATCCAGTAATTAAAAAAAAAAATTCTCATTTACAGGTTATTGCAAAAATAGACAATGGCTCAGAGCTGGCCCAGGGGTCATGGTTTGTTAGTTACTGCCTAGCCATACAGACTATTTGTATGATTATTTGGTTTTGCTTTAAGTGTTCAAAGGGAAAACACTGCAAGCAATGGAAGATTACGGGAAAGAGGTGCCCTGGTTTGTGTAACGAACGAGTAAACCAAACCCAGTGTCTTTGAGTCACTCTGACTCACAGTTCTTTATATTACGCTTCCCAAACTAAAAATTTTTTTTTGTTTTTTGGGGCATCACTGCCCTCAGGTGGTGGGAGTAGGGGGCCCAGCCTTTGCTCCGTGGAGCTGGAATTGAACGTCCATCCCACTGGGCCACAGTCCCACGCACAACTACTACTCCACCGGGGCTCAGCCCCCAAACTAAAAATTTTTATGGGAACAGAAAGCCTCATCTTTCTCTTGAGAAGTCACTAGTGGGTTTGTATCAAAGACCCGCAGATAGCAGCCCAACACCTGACCCACAGTGTCGTCAGGGTTGCCTGCAGACCCTTCCAAACAAGCGGACAGCATGTGCAAGAGCATGTAAGGCATGGCGGTTAAAGAATTTGAGAGACCAATGAGGAAAGAGCGGACAGAAAAAGGCCGGTTTGAGATGAGGCTAGAAAGAGGCAGGAACCAGTCTACAAAGACATAAATGATAGCCAAGGATTGTGATTTTTGTCTTAGGAACAAGAGGACACTATTAAAATGCTTTAAGTAGGAGGAGAGTAGAATCACCTCTGAACTTTTCAGATTTCTTATTCTTCAAGATAGTAAAAGAGAACGTGAGCAAATATAGCAGGGAGGAGTTCCTCACGTGGCGATTGAATGTGAAAAAGTAAAAGGACCATTCACTGTTGAGACTGCTTTTTAGCTTCAACAACCTGAAGTAGGCAGTATGAGTGTTATTATCTGTGTGCTTGTACACATATTTGGAGTTTAATCTTAAATATACTGAGTTGAGCCTGGTGGCATCGTGGTTGAATTTGGTTAAGGTCAAAACCACCAGTATTTCCAATGGAGAAAGATGAAGCTTTCTACTCCCATGAAACGTTAGTCTAACATAGAAAAAAATCATTTATAATTTAGCAAGAGTTCAGCTTGTGAGGGAGGGGAAAATATGAGAAGCTGATACAAAAGGGCTCAAACAGGAAAAATATTTTGAAAATGATGATGGCAACAAATGTACAAATGTGCTTGATACAATGGATGGATGGATGGCTTGTGATGAGTTGTACAAACCCCCAATAAAATGATTAATTTTTTAAAAAAGTTAGTCTCAGAATCTCGGGGGTGGGGGGGCACATTGGAAATGGACTTAATGGCAGTATGTTTTTGAAAGAGTTTGAGTGTCTAGGAGATATTCCAGTGCAGGTGCGAAGCAATCATTTAAACCAGAGGCCAGGATAAGATATTTCAATTCAATCTAAGGATTTCAATAAAACCACAAAAAGGGGAAAGGTCTGAGGCAACAGTTTCCAACTGGCAGATGTGAGAGTCCCGGGGTGAGGGAGTGGAGTGATTTTTGAAAACAGACCAACTAAATCAGAATCTCTGGAAATGGACTCAGGCATTAGTATTAAATTCTCCAAGTAATTTCAATATCCAGTCAAGGTAATAAAGATAAAAAATGCCTACGACTCTAAGAAGTAGCAATATCATAGAAAATAACAGATTATGATACTAAGTTTCTATTTGCAGCTACAGCATAATGCATTCATCCCTCCCACCTCAGACCATTTCAGGGGTCTACATTCTAATTTGCTCAGTAGAAAAGTGACGTGATCTTGAATATTCACAGATCCAAAAAGCTTGAGCTCAAGTTGCAACCTGAAATGTTTAATAATTGGGAGGGAAGGGGAAGAAATAGAAAAACCACTTATTAGGTGATTAGAAGTAGCAGAATTCATGGTATTTGAAATAATTACTAAAGGCCAACAATGGCAGGGTTGTTAACACATTAAAGAATACCTGTGAAGTACAAATGATGTACTCTGAACACATAATCTGGAGGGATCATCAGACCTTGGAGAAGGGCAGGGCGCGTGGCGAAGCAGCGCATCAGGGCAGTGGAAACCCCGTGAGGGATTACCCAGCGGTCGCAAGAATAAGCTCCAGCATCGCAGCAATTGTGGGCGTGGCGTGGGACGTTGTGGCGTCGCCTTCAGTTGCACTTTGGTTTATCATGACTCAGAACCTCTTTGACAGCATTGATCTAGTGAGTTCATCTTACGGGGGACAGACAATTCAGAAAAGTGGCTGCACAACCAGAAGAAAATGATCAATGCCACTGATGGAAGTACATGAATTGCTGCATATTCTATTATATTCCCAATAACAAAAATATATATTTAAAAGAACAGTATCTATTAACTCTGGGCTACAGTATCTATTAAATTTGGGCTACCTTTGCAGCATCATATTTTGTTGCTCTCCAGTTAAGAACTACAAGAGGTTCAAAATGGTAGCCTGAATTTATCTTGGCAATGACTCCACCACTGTACTTGAGCGGTCTGTCAGTAGTAGGAGAAATGAAGTCTCAATGCATCCTACAGTGCGAGGAGAGCTTGATGACATTGTGCTGAATGAAATACATCCATCCCCTCAGAACAAAGTGTGTATGACCTCACAGATATAAAGCCATGTAAAGAGACAAGAAAAGGCAAATGTACAGAAATCAACATTTATTAGTGATCACCAAGGGCATGGAAGGAAGGGAACAAGGAGAGTTAAAAGCAATGAAAACAATCACACTGATTGTGGGTAGGGGTGCATACCTGATTACTGCAATTCTTGCCAAAAAGTTGTACACCTGTAAAATGTTGAATTGGCAAGAGGTTTAAGGCAGATGTATTTACAATGACTCAAGTAAAGGGAAGCCGCTGAGGCTATCATGTACATCAAACACTTCATGGCATTTAACTCCTTGGTCTAAAGGTTTAGGGTTATGGCTTCACTGGAGATCCCAGATAATTGCTCTAATAATGTGTTTAGTGCTTCTGTTCTACCTCCAGCTGTGGGGAGATTTAAAAGCTGACAAGCAGCCATCCAAAACACAACAGCTGATCTCGATTCACCTGGGACACCAGAGGAAGGGTTGGGACCAGAAGGGGATATGGACTTTGTGGCTAATGGCTTCCATGAACAACTGTCTCATTTGCTCTGAGCTCAGAAGGGCTGGATGGTGCCATTACTGGACATTTTGAACAATACCTTCAGAGATGAATCCTGGTCAGAAGAAGGAAACACAACATAACTTCAAATTCTCGTGGACTCCAGACTTTCTGGGGCCATGGGAGGTTGATAAAACTCTAAAACTAGTGCCCTGAAATCATCTTTAAATCTTAAACCAAAAATCCCAGAAGTCTTGTTAAAATTACACATTAGCTTAACTAGTGAAAACAAGAACAAACAATGATCTTTTCAGAACTATCTATATGAGATCAAGTTGATACCAGCTGCCTGGGAGATTAAATAAGAGTCCTTAGGGCCTGTGTGTTTGTTTATGAGGGAAGAACAACTCACAAAAAGTTTTGATGGTTGCACATCTCAAAACTGTAGGCAGTGTCACCGAATTAAATGTGTAGACAGCGTTGCGTCAGTCATGTGTTGTTGTGTAGTCTTAGCAACAACAAAATAAAATTTAAAGAAAATAACTGTACAGAGCAAGTCTTTGCCAATGATTAAAAAGAAGTGAGGAGGCACTACGGAGATAGCTTGTTGGAGGCGGGGCACAGGCTCAGTCCCTGGTAGACATTCTTGTTGATGAGTCACATGGAAACAAGCTGTTGGCAGCCAAAGCCTAGGAGCTGGAGGAGCCACATGAAGACCCAGATGAAACCAGCCGAGATGCTTCCACCGCCACTGGGTTCACAAGATTTTCTACCCATTGGCCTGTGAGCTTCTTGCATTTGACATGATTGCATGTGTTGCATGAGTCTAAAGAGGAATGTCTATATTGATATCGTACATATAGGCTAATACTGGACTTATGGACTTGATCTGGGTTGGGATGTTTTCTCAATATTCAATTGCTCTTGTATATAAAGCTCTTTCTTATACATATTAAAAAAAAAAAAGAAGTGAGCTGGGATATATTCTCTCAAAACCCTAAATGTGATCACAGAAAAAAAAGTAGAAGACTCAGACCCCAAAGACCTGAGGTTCAAGTTTAGGTTTCTCACTTACTAGGTCTGAAACTTCAGTCAAATTTCCTAATCTCAATTTCCTCAACTAAGGAACATTAGTAAAATTAACTCCCCTAAAAAAAGTCAGAGTTATGATAGTGTTTAAAATATAAACATACCTACAAGAAAATAATTGTAGAAAAATGACTGCCACTTCTGCATGATTTCCCAGCCAATTTTGAGGTTAACTTTTGATTGACCTACTTTGAGAAGTGCATCTTCTATGAAACAGTACAGTGTATATAGGGAGAAAAAAGAAAATAAAATTCACCTTTGTGCCTTGCCTTTTTGCTTCCACTTTGAAGTCTCCTTTGTAAGTTGTATTTTAATGGAACAATTTAATCTCCATTGGTAGTTTCTATCACTCTCTTAAAATTTCATTTTTACCATTAGATCTCATATTCCATAAAGCAGATGTAAACTTACAGTATTACTAAAATTCTGTTAATGCATAATTAATACACTCAACTATCAATTTGATTCCCCTCCCCCATCATTTTCAAGGCAAGATGAGTTACAAAGACCATTACACACACGGTTCAGTCAACAAGTATTATTATATAATCACAAGCACCTTTATTAAACGAGAATATCAAAATGTAAACCTATTGCCTCTTGGCACAGCCTTCACCTAGGTTTATGAACTTCTGAAGGCAGTGTTTTCATCTTTCTAACCCTTCCCTGGAAGAGCCCTTGTGGCACAGGTGATAACACAAGGTAAGCAGTTCAAAGCCATCGGCTGATCCCTGGGATAAAAATGGGGCTTTCTGCTCCCTTCAACAGTCAGTCTTGGGAACTCACAGGGGCAGTTCTACTCTGCCCTAAAGGGTCACTGTGAATCAGCATCGACTCGATGGCAGGAGTCAGTGAAGCCAAAGCGAGTATTTAAACGAGAGAACGTGTCTCCAGCTACCCACTGATCTCCAAGACGTGTGTAAACAGGTCTTGTTTGAAATAAAGACATGCATCTAGTAGCAATGGTTTTTGACTTACCCTCTTAAAACTCTCAAACTAAAAACCATAGGATGGTCAGTCAGCCCACAGCTACACTTTGCTTAGAAAGTCAAGCGGCCAAGGGGTGGCTTATTAAAAAAGATTCTTCTCCACCCCTTTCATGATTTCTGAGGTTAGTGCTGAAGGACACAGGCGTCAGAACACTCACAAAATCTCCTGGCCTCCACAGCACTGCTGTGAGAAATAATGATCTCGCCATTAACGACAAAGACTTACGGCAATTTGCTAAAAGTAATCTTTCAAAAGCCTCCTTCATTCAAACTGGTTTGTCAATGGGAAAGAACACTTAATACATCTGAAGATTTACAAGTGAACTTTCAAGCTTAACATTGCAAGGATAGAAATTATGTCAGGTTATAACAGAACAAACGAAATTATGAAGAGACAGGAATAAATTTCAAGGATCACAGGAAGGATTGGTATCGTAAAATGAAACCCAGGACGATCTCACTTTTAGGTTCCTTTCAAGAAGATGGGGAAGGATGGAAAGGGGTGTAGGATTCAGAGAAAGTAATTAGGGTCACTGAATCGCACAGACAGAATGAGTGTGCGTGCTGCTATGTGTGTGAGGAGCAACAACAGAAACAAAATAAGCATATTAAACACATAGCTTCAGGCCAACATTAGCATTTGTTGGTCAGTTTTGAACCACTGCTAATATCGGTCAATGACTTGTACAGTTGTCATTAAAGAAAAACTACATAATTCACAGTTCTACAAGAGACAGTTTGGCGTCTGGGTATGCTTGCTGTCCATAGCCAAACTAATGCAGCACAGGTTATTTTGCTGATAATTGCTCCTTCGATATAAGTTAGGTTTGTGACACTTCTCTATGATCTCAATCCTAAAAGAGTAATTGTATCCATGGTAAAACATGACACACCCAGACGCTGCCAAGAAAATGAAATGACGACCAAATGAAGCCACTTAAGAGGCCAAACAAGCTTTTGTGCTTCTATGAAGCATCTACAATGCACTGAGAGCTACAGGGGAAAGATAGACTTATTTTAGAAGTGAATCCCACTACAACGAAGAAATGTACTAGATTTACATGGATAAAACCTCCCAGGGCTTTACAGTGGCTGGCCAGTCCACAGAGAGAAACTAAGGCCAACTGCAGATTCCGTCAAGGGCGCGTTGCTTTGATGTGCTGTGCAGGTTATCATTAAAGTTTCAAGCCAAGCTCTTTCAAGTTGTGATAGGCCTGCTCCAACTAAGCCATAAGCATTCAGAGCAAGCAGAACCTCAGGAGAAAAGAAATAACCCATTCAATTATGTAAACTGGCTGCATCACAGATAGGAGGAGGGAGGGATGTGAGAGAGGCAGGTACAGTTTAACTTACATCATTCAAGTTTGAGGTTAAAAGGAGACAGCCTGGTGAAATCAGTCCCACCCCCACCCCCGGCCCCAACCAGTGACACAGTATGTGGGCCAGAACGGAATTCACATTCGGTGTCACTTGCTAGTAGATATTCCAATGTGTGCAGATACATTCATTTCAGGGAACACAGCCGAGTCATTGCCATGTACTGGATCCAGTGAAGCACCGAAGTGCGTACAAAGATGAGGAAAACAAAAGTATGTGAAGTTTCCAATCAATCGAGTACCAGGCAAGACAAACATTTTGGGCCTGAAAATACAGGCCAGGACTCTAGAGAAGCGAAGTACAGGTTGGGTCAGTCGAGGTTTGGATATGCATCCCTGTTCTGTTTCAACAGGGCACATCGTGGGCACCATGTCCTTCTAAGAGTGGCGAGGCTCCTGAGAGGGGGCTGTGTGACACCAGCACCACTAACCGTTACAAAAATAAAGAATGAGGCCAAAGTCTCAAACAAGGAAAAAATAATGACTGGCTCTTTGACATAAAACCCACTCCTTAATGCTTCGCTGAACACTACAAGTCCCTACAGCTGGACTGAAAGGCATGTGACAACTGCTGCTTGGTTATAGAAATCCACAAGGGAACAACAACAAAAAGCACACCCCTGGGGGTGCATGACACGCATCTCTCATCTGTAGAAGATGCAGGAAGGATACAGCGGCTGCAAGAGAAAAAAAAAGGGAAGAGGATGTATGTGGCAGCACTCTACAAAGTATGCCAGGGAGCCACCAAATGCAAGACCCAGTTCATGCTAATAAAGCGGAGTTTGGGTGCAGCATCCATCCCTGCTGAATTTAATTGTTCACGCACTGAACAAGCCTTCCATGCACTATCGACGTCTCCCTGTCTAACAGGCATTGTATCACCAAACAGAATGTATGGAAACTAAATTCTTAAAAGAAAGGTACCTTTTTGGTGAAGACTATATTTAATTCCATATTAGAAATTAGATGCTTGTTCCTAACTAGATATTCTCTTCCTCTTCTCTCCCCCAATCTCCAACCAGTTGAAAGGTATCCTATTGTGGACTTCTGATCCTTTCGATATAAACATAAAATCCTTGGCAATCCACCTTCTCCATAATATTACCACATATTGTTTTTCCTTTGCTAGTCTCACTGAATAGACAGGTTTAACTGACTGAACCAATCAGCCCGGTCATAATCCAAAAAGGGAAAAAGGCACTCCTGCGAGCAAACACTGAAATAAAAAAGCAAACAAACAAAAAAACCTGGGCAAATAGGGTGGATACTTAATGAAACGTAAATGTCCTCCATTCGTCTGCAGCTCTAGACATTTTCTGCCTAACAGATCTCGGATTTTCAGAACAAGTATGCAGGTTATTTAAAACTGAGTTATATATAGTCATTTAGCAGCAGCAAAACACTTCTGATATTATCACAGATGCTAGCTCTCTAAGGGAATTTTCCCCCTGGAAACTAGCATTTTTCTTCCCCAAGACCTACCCAGGCTTAATTCCAAAAAGACCCCCTTTTTCTCCTCTTTCCTCCACCCCCACCCCACACCGACAAAGCCATGCCAACAAATCACAGGCTACAATTAAATTCTCTCCTAAAGAGACGACGGGGTTACATCCAGGCATGTCAGAGCTTATTTTTCATACACCACCGCCAGACACTTCGATGCAGTATTCCTGATTGCTTTTTATCGTATTTGTAAATACACTCACTAATCCACTAAATTAGGTAATTTACAAACAGGTCCGCTCAGTTATTAGTGGCCAGCAGTCAAGTCCTATTACATTTGATCCGCATACAGTTGTCTAAACATTTCCATCCAGGTTAAGGGCTCGGATCGGCGGGGAGGGAGAGGGAAGGAGAGGGAGGGAGGTTGGAGAAATTTGGATGGGGGCAGGGTAGAAGCTGGGAGAAATCTCTGCATCTCAGCCCTCAGCGACAACATTCAGCCAGTGCCCACAGAAAAACTAAATTCGGCACCTCTTCCTCCTGTTACACTGGCAACAAAGAGGGAGTTTCCGTAACGCTCCCGTCGTCACCCACCAGGTGCCCAATCTCCTGCCCAGGCCAGTCCCGGCGATCCCGCAGGGGCCTCCGGGTGTGATGAGGCCGCGGAGCCCCAGGTCGGGGCACAAAGGGGGGATGGGGTAAGAGACCAGGGGATGAGATCCCGGTAGAGGGCTGTCAACGGGCTCCGGGACCCGCAACGACACTGGCGCCAGGAATTGGGGCGGTGGGGGGATAAAAACGGGACAGAATAGCCCACGGAGCAGGATTTGGGATGAGGTGGGAAGGTGAAGCACCCATGCTGAGGGTAGAGCTCCTGGGAGCGCAGAGAACAGTCGGGGGGAGGGGGCAGGGAGACTCCACGGAGGTGGCAAGGCCCGGGAGGCGAGGGGGCAGCGGGTGCCACCTGGGGCTGAGAGGAGGCGCCTGCGGTGCCTCTACCTGGGGCGGGACGGGCCGCTCAGGTGTGACGGGGGAAGGGGCCAAGTCCGGAGGCGGCGCGAGCGGAGCTCAGGGGACACCGCGGGGGCAAGCCGGGCGCCCACGGGTCGCGGCCGCTGAGCCGGAGCAGGGCATCTGCGGGAGGCAGGGGCGGGAGGATCTGGAGCGCACGGCGCGCTGAAGGGGGCCCGGGGGCCGCGGGGGCCCGGGGGCGGCGGGCGGCCGCGGCGCGGAGCTGGGGAGGCATCCTGGAGGGCGGCCGGGAGGCGGGCGCCCCTCACCTGCGCGGCGGAGGCGGAGCTGCAGCAGCCCATGGCGGGGCCGGAGGAGCCCGGAGGCGGCGCCGGGCGCGCAGCTACGCCCCGGAGCCCCTCGGCATGCGAGCCGGCGGGCGCCCGGGGAGGGCGCGGCCGGGCCCGGCACGACTCGGCGGCGGCGGGGACGCGGGTGGCGGCGGGGACTCAGGAGGCAGCGCGGCTCGGGGCGAGCGCCGGCCACATCTCCCGGCGGCGGCGGCGGCTGCGTGGCTCCTGCTCGGCTCCTGCTGCTGCAGCTGCTCCCCAGCGGAAAGGGGCGGGCGGCGGCGGCGGCGGCGGCGGCGGCGGCGCCTCCCCCTGTCCCCCGCCTCCCGCCTCCCGCGCCCAGTCCCTCTCCCGCTCCCTCTCTCGGGCCGCCGCCTCCTCTGCGCCGCGCGCGTCTCCCATCAGACTCCCCGCCCCCAGCGCAGCGCCGTGCGGCCAGCCGGGCGGCGGCGGCGGCGGCGGCGGCGGCGGCGGCGGCGGCGGCGGCGAGAGCGAGGCCGGGCCATTCGGCACGCGGCGGCGCCGGGGAGCCGCCGAGCCCATTTCGCAGTGGCACCGGGGCCGACCGCGGCCTCGGGGCGACGCGGCGGCCGGAGCTGGGACGCGCCCGAGGTGGGCAGGCTCGCAGCCGAAAAGGGACCGGGCTGCTTCCGGACCCGGCCGCCCTCCCAGGCTGGCCGCTCCTCTCCACGGGCCGGCGGGATCCCGTCTGCTGGCGCGACTGTCCCGCTTCGAGAAGAAACGAGCCTGGGGGGAGGGGGCACTGACCCATTTCGCGGATGTGGAAACTGATCCTTGTGCGGATCCTAAAGAAATGCCCTCGTTATGGAAATCTCAGATCTCTCAATTCAGCGCCCCGCCGACTCTCTGCCCTCCACTTTCTACACACACACACACACACACACACACACAGTATTCGTTGATGTTCAACCTACAGACTGAGGACGCACGACGTTCCTGTGGTTTTTTTTACTGTTTCCCCGAAAATAAGACAGGGTCTTATATTTATTTTTCCTCAAGCAGACAGACACCCTAGGGCTTATTTCCAGGATCTGTGTTATTTTTTTTTTAAGTACGGCACAATAATCTACGTTTATTCAAATATAGTTAAGTCGTCTTCTGGATCATCATGACTCTCCAAACCCGGAATTCCATCCTGAATTTCTTGCAACTCTGTATTCTTTAGAACCATTGGCCCCATTCTCTCATGTCGAATGTGCTCATTCAATGAGCAGCTCTTAGCCCTGTAACCTGCTCGGAGTGACTTGGTAACAAAAGTGTCAGTAAGTGATTTTATCCCATGAATTCTTCATCCAAATCACTTGCAGGCTAGGCTTCACAAAGCTTCCAAGCTGATATCTTGTCATTCTATTTTCAATGTAGTCGTTAATTTCAACAAGTAAGTGGTCTTTTAATGACTTTTTTATTGCAATATCAAGAGTCTGCAGACAGGTAACGATAGGGCAAGAAGGGCTGCTCACTTCTCCACTCCATGACGAAATGAATGGATTGTGAAGATCCCGCTGCGTAGCCACGTTCATCCCTGGGTCTTATTTTCGGGATAGAACTTATATTGTGCAAGTGCTTAGAAATACTGCTAGGGCTTCATTTACGGGTAGGTCTTATTTTCGGGAAACATGGTAGGTGTTATGGAGTTGGTTATGACTCATAGCAGCCTTGAGTGCAACAGGATGAAAAATTGCGCTGTCAGACACCAGTAATTTCTAGGTCCTTGTATGTGGAGATGAACAAAAAGGGATAATGCCCTTGCTTGCAGAAAGCTACTAAAGTAAGAAAGCTGCCATAGCGACAACAGATCAGAATGGACGCAGTCACCATCTTCATGGAACTTACAGTCGGCAGGTGTGTGACATGAGGACACTGTATTAAAGCTGGCGATAATAAAGCTAATGGTATTAAAAGAGGGTTTTATCCGTACCATTCGCTTTATATGTCTCATTTTATTCTGTCGAAGGATGACTCAAAGGTGATCAGAAACCAAAGATGTCAGGATGTGAGACTGCTTCACCACATGTAAGTTTGAAGAATCCTTACCGTCTGAGATGGGGAAGGGGGATGGGGTGAGGGAAGGACCACAACGATCATTTGAAAGTTTGTCCAAGCAAAGGAAAGGCAGGGTTGGTTGAGCCAGGGGACCCCCAAAGAAAAGGCCAGGAAAGGAGGACAACCCCTAGCTAATTGGGTTCCAATATAACTCCAAGCTCTGTGACTTTGGATTTTTCTCCTCTGTGAAATAGTGACTTAAATGACCTCAAAGCGGCTGGTCTCAAGATTAAATACCTATCAGAAGTACCTCATCCAGCCAATGAGCATAACCCACGTTCTGGTGGAGAGCATTAATTCTTCCTATGTTCCCTTTCCCTGGATTGGGAGTCACCAGACATGGTGCCAGTCATTAAACTCAAGTGAAGAAATAAAACGTTAATGGCTCTGGTTCCAATACTGATTGTAAAGTGTCACGATTTAGATTGTAAACTCCCTGAGAACCAAGAGAAGGCACATTTTTCCTTCTCTCCCTCGGTGCTCTCAATTTTGTTTCCTGAATTATTCAAAGCAGCCAGGAATAAAAACCTTCCCTTGAGATTTTCCTTTAAAGCCAGAAAAGTACATCTTGTTTTTAACCGAGGGAGGAGGCTGAAAGTAAAATTACAGTTTTAAACAAGAAGCCATCTGTCTTCCTTCTTTATAATCAAGGAGTGGGGGGTTGTTTCTCTTAGCAGAGTCAATATGGGAGCGTTTCTTCTCAGATTATAAAAATCCTTTTGGCTAGTGCAGTTGTTCACTGTAGTATCTAGTGCTTATTTTGTAATTAAAAAAGCAAAAGCAGATAAATACGCAATGGGCTCGGGCAATGCTTCAAAAAGCATGCTTTACTCTTTTGGAGGTACCCTTCGTAGAGATGGAGGATGAGTGGCTATAATAAAAAGGGAGTGCTTTTCTTCATGCTTAGATGATCTGAGTTTCAGTTTTCCTCTTAAGTGTTAATGGAGCTAGGAGTTCTTAGGTTCTGCAAGGTGCTTTGTAAATATACTCATTATGTATGTAAGCACCGTATATGCATATGAATGTGGTTTTAAAATTATACCTCCACATTAGTGCTAGAGAGACTGAGAGCTCCTGCATTCATATTCTGTACCTTCTAAGAATGGAGAAAGAAGAGCATCCCTTTTCCATCCCCCTCAGTCTCAAAGAAGCCTCATAGAAGGGATGATATAGGGAGAGGGTTGGGGGGACTCAACTTACTATTCCTTTTCACTCTTTCTCACAAGCAAGCACATCCAGCATTCAGTGAAATCAAACTACAGAAAAATCCAAACATGTCCCCCTCTAGCTAGGGATCAAGGCTCAAGGCTCACTACCATGGTGCGCTGTCATCAGGGCAACCCACTGGGGAAGGGCTTTGGTTGTTTTTCTCCTGCAGAATAAGCAGGGGCTTGTAGAAAAACTTACATAAGAACTGCATCTGCACTAACCAGGATAAGAATTATAAAGTCTATCAATCGTGGTGCTGTAGGGTAAAAGCGGATTACCAGCTGAGGCAACCAGAAACGCTTCCCAGAGGTCCAGTATTGCATAATTGGCCGTGTGAATTCCAGGGTTTCCAGCTCTGGATGGCAGGCTGGGAACTGGTCACTCACCAAGGGAAAACCCTGGACTCAGGGTCTTTCTGGTGATTTTCATAAAACCTGACTCACTGTTCACATGATTTTCAGTTTTGAGGGAACAGAAATATCAATGCAGCTGTATGTGTGTGTGTCTAAATGCTTAGCAGTAGAACCCAGCCCGTGGCACTTGGCGCTCTGGCTGTTATTTACAAGTAAGCACATACTGTGTTCTCAGCCACATCCCACGAGAAGGATTTTACCTCAGCAGCACCTCTGGATCCACCTCACAACCTCCTCGGAGCATTTGCATCTCTCCTGGGAGATGCTCCAGAAATAAAAACTAATTGTAACCGAGGGCTGGAACTTTTCATTCATTACCAGAGAGACGAGCACCAACTGCCATTGGAGATGGTGGAAATCTGTCTCAGTCTTCCATGGAAGCCCAGAAGTGAGAAGCCCACCCATCTGAAAAGGAGCTTCCCTCAAGTCAGGCTTGTGGCAGAAAGACAACATTGTTCCCAAGCGGGCTCTGGGGAAAGTTATAAATCCCTGGCTCTCTAACACTGCTCCTGCCACACTTGTTAGGCTGATGCTTCTTCACTGCTAATTAATTACTCTAACATTTATTGATGGTGTCACTTGGATTTTTGTTGCAGGCTCACCTAATCTGTACTTTCTAGAAATACTGCTGTTAACGCAGCATTTAAAGGGGTGCAGTGTTTCCCCTATTGCTTTTATGAGTGATATTTTACTTAGATGTTCTCACTTTTTTTTTTTTAACTAAGCTTTCCCTAAAAGCCAGAGAGAGGAGTCCTGATGGCTACAAACTGAAAGTCTGGCAGTTTGAACTGACTAGCTGTTCTGGGAAGGAAAGAAGTGACTGTCTGCTTCTGCAAAGGTTACACACTTGGAAAACCCAGCGAAGCGATTCTAACCTCTCCTACACGGTCGCTATGGCTTGGAATTGACTCCGTGGCTATGGTTCTCATTTTTGTCTCTTTGTTTTGATTTTCCTTTATGCTAGACCCTATGCATATTCTATTAAATAGCATCTACTCGAATATCTGCCCAGGAGTCCTGGTGGCCTAATGGGCTGGGCACTGAGCTACAGACCACAGCAGTTCAAATCACCCATCTGCTCTGCAAGAGAGAGGAGAGACTATCTACTCCTGTAAAGATTTGAAGACTTGAAAACCATAGGGGCTAATGAGTAAGAACCAATGCCTTACTGACTTCAATGTCAGTAAGGAGGTCTGAAATGTTGTTAAAATAATACCAGTGTTAGGGCTGAGCCCGGGTGGCGTAAGTGGTTGAGTGCGGGACTGCAGCCCGTGGGCTTGGCAGTTCAAATCCAGCAGTGGCTCTCAGGGGCGGCACTGGGTAGCGCCCACAACTACCTGAGGCAGTGATGCCCACAAAAAAAAAAATAATAATACTAGTGTTGGTTTTGTTTTGGAGTGTTAACATGAGGAAGGAAGGGAAGGATCTTAAGTATTATTTGAAAAGGAAAGAGGTCACTTCTGAAGGAGGCATCTACTTATTTAACAATTGAATACTGGAGCCATTAATATGATGAGTCTATGTAAGTGGTAGGAATGCAAGGATGAATGAGGTATATTCCTTGCCTCTAAGAAGTTTGGATTCTATGAAAAAGTGCTGTGACAACAAAACTATATCTTTAATATTTCTGATCCTGACATGTAACCTGTTAACTTCCCTAGTAAACTCCATAATCATGAAAAAAATTTAAATAAAGAGTTTATATTTTAGTGAGAATGCAAACACATTTACAGTATAGAGTAGGGTTTTCCCAAATGAGTTTCCCATTGGTGGCCACTGGAGCAATGGGGAGGGATTTTATAAAAGCAGATTCTTAAACTTTATCTTCGATTATAAGCTATAGTTCAAAAGTTTTTGACTGTTGGGAGTGCTGAGGTTTTTTGTTTATTTGTTTCTGGAAAGGAAGCAATAGGAGCTGGGGGTATAGAGAAAAAGTAGAACATCAAGGCCATGAGAGACATTAGCCTGCAGACCGTACTAACTTAAAGGAGGCCCAGAGAGATTGTTTGATTTTTAGAATAAAAAAATGCGACATCCCATTATTTTCTCTCTGCTGACACTTATATTCTTACTTCAGCTAGACTCAAATTCTATGAACCAGAGACCTTGTTGCCCTTGCCTGCTAAAAGCCTAAAAGAGAGGATAGTATACAGAGTTTCCCTTAAGTATTTCCTAAATGAGCAGATACATTTTGTCAATGGATCTTTAGGAATTGAGATTCATAAATGTCTTGAATTTCATTTAAATAGTAGATACTATTTTCCCATACGTTGCCATTTTCCTTATTGACACATTTTAAATTTGTTTTAGTTGTTATTATTTTCTGCTTTCCTTTCTATGGGGACCTGGGGGCTTTTTTTGGTATGCTTTTCTTTATATGAAAAACAGAATAGGTAAACTTAAAGAGACAGTAACTGGATTAATAGTTTCTAAGGGTTCTGATAGGGGAGATTGAGAAGAAATGGGGAGCTAATGATAATATGGACAAGAAATAAGATTCTAAAATTGGTTGTGATTATGATTGCTCACTAATATATTCACACCCTTGAATTGTATGATATGCGAATTATAAGTCAATAACACTTAAAATTTTGTTTTGTTTTTTTTGAGGGGGATATCACTGCCCTCTGGTTGGAGTGGGAGGCCCAGCCTTGCTCCTGGAGAGATGCTGCTGGATTTGAACCACCAACCCAGTGTACTGCAGTCCCCCACTCAACCACTATGCTACCGGGGCTCAGCCCCCGAAATTTTAATCCTTGATTTTTTAATAAATCATTTTTTATTGGAGGCTCATATAACTCATCATGATCAATACATATATCAATTGTATGCAGACCACATTTGCACATTTGTTGACATCATCATTTTCTAATCATCCCCCTTCTACTTAGGGCCCTGGTATCAGCTCCCCATATTCCCCCTCTCTTTCCCCTTCCCCTCCCCCATGAACCCCTAATAATTTACAAATTGTTATTAGTTTATCATATCATGCACTGTCCCATCTGTCCCTTTACCCTGTTGTTCGCACCCCAAGAAGGAGGTCATATGTAGATCCCTGCAGTTGGGTCCCTCTTTCTACTCCTCCTTCCCTCCAACCTCCCAGTATCACCACTCTTACCACTGGTCCTGAAGGGATCATCTGTCCTGAATTCCCATGTTTCCAGCTCCAGTGTACTTCCCCTGGTCTAGTTGGATTTGCAAGGTAGAATTAGGATCATGATAGTGGATGGGAGGAAGCATTTAAGAACTAGAGGAGTGTTGCATATTTCATTGTTGCTACACTGTACCTTGACTGGCTAGTCTCCTCCCTGTGACTCCTCTGCAAAGGGATGTCGCTTCACCTATTGATGAATTTTGGGTCCCCAATCTGTACTCCCCTCATTTATAATGATATCCTTGATTTTTGTATGTCAAATATCTGGAATAAATATAGCCATTTATATTTTATTGGAAGCAAGGAAGGTCTTTCCTCAGATGGTAAAATAGTCCAACATCTTAGCAACAGACCAGTAGGTTAAAAATTTAAACCTTTTAGAAGCAAAATTTTAAAAAAACCTTGAAGGCAGTGTAAGCACTGGCCTTCTGAGCTCAAAAGCCAGCAGTTCAAACCCACCAGCCCCTCCAAGGGAGAGCACTGAGGCTGCCTGCACCTATAAAGATTTGCAAGGGCTTGGAAGCCCTATTTATGGTCACTATGAGGAGGTGTGGTTTTGGTTTGGGATAAACGCAAATGACAAACAAATATATATTTGTAACATTTATATGAGAGGAAGGAACCCGGGTTGTGTAGTGGTTAAAGGTTGGGCTGCAATCGCCTGGCCAGCAGCTCAAGCCACCAGCAGCTCCAGGGGAGACAGACTGGGCTTTCTAATCTCATAAATAGTGACGGTCTCCAAAATCCACATTGGGTCAGCATTGATTGGATGGCATCAAGTTTGGTTTTTTTTTATTTTGGTTTTGATTATAGAAGAGAACTTCTATCCATAATACACAAAAGGCTCCTATAACAACAACAATACAAATAAACTAAATTAAAACACACAGTACAATGGGCAAATAGTGTAGCAGACAAAATTCTCTGTGAAGGGAGTATAAAAATGAATAAAACGTGTAATGCTCAACCTCAGTAATATTCAAGCCTAACACATTGTCAAAGATTAAAAACTTTGATAATATCCAGCATAGGGAAGGTCACAATATTCTCATACATTATTGATGGGGTTTTAAGTAGTTACTTGCTTTCTAAAAAGGAATTTAAGAATTTATATCAAAGTATAAAGAATACATTTCTTTTAACCTGGCAATTTCACGCTTTAAGAATGTCTCTAATAATAGCAAGACTGTAAAGAAAGATGGGGGCTAGGGGGGGTGGCTCTAAGTCCCCATGAGCAAGGGACTTGCTAGGTAATAGGGAGTGGTTAACTGTTCTTCTGTTAAAAATGTCTGAAACTGATCTGTATGTACTGATATGGAAATTCATCTACAACACACCATCCACCAAAAAAAGCTTACAAAATAATATTATGATGGAATCTTGTGGTGCAAATTGTGTATATGTGCAGAACAAGTTATAAAGAATGTATCCCAATCTGTGAATAGCAGAGAGGGCATTTACCTTTGCAGAAGATATGGACATGAATGGGTGAGACAGAGCAAGACAGAAAAGTCTCTGAATTATGCATTTCTGTGTTGTTTGTGATAAGCCCAGTGTCAGAGGAGAGCTATGATCCATAGACTCTTCATTGGCTGAGTTCTGGGAATTAGATGAGTAGTTCTTTCTTCTGAGGCACCTTGGCATGCTCTTGAACTTCCAACTATGTGGTTAGCAGCCAATGGATTGTTGTTATTATTGTTGTTGTTATTGTTTTTAATGATTTGGGGGGGGCTTCTTACAGATGCCATAATAAGTATATAGTTCAATTGCATCAGGAATGTTGTACAATTGCTACCACAATCAGCTGGCACTGTTTGTAGTTTTGTCCAAAGTATGTACTCTTTAAAAATGACATGGAATGTTGTTTATGGAGTGAGCATGAAGAGACAAGTCTTACTCTCAGGTAATCTAGTAGTGGTGGAGAAAACATGCCCACTATTTAGAGGAGTGGGGAGGTACAGATCGATATAAAAGTCGGTGGTAGAAAATGGAGGAAGTGGGGTTTGACCTGGTCCTTGAAGGACAGGAATGTTTTAGGAAAGGTAAGGTAGAAGGGGGGTGGAAGAGCGCACTGGTTTAAAATATCTGAGGCAAAGGTGCAGGGCTAGAAACAAATAATCAACTCGGTACCTGAGAACAACAACAGTCATTTATCACTTGCCCCCACAGTAACGGGTGCTTCCTTAGACCAGGGAGGTAGTTTTACTTGGGCTTGCCGTGTGGTTGAAGTGGATGGAGATAGAGCTAATCAAGAGGTTGCCTCACTTACATGCCGGTAGTTGAAGCTGACTGTTGCTTGTTAGCCAGAATGCCTGCATGAGACCTTGCTATATTATTTAGCATAACATGGCGACTGGGTTTCACACCTGAAACCATTCTTGCTTGAGAAAGAGAATAGCATCGCTTTTGTAATAGTCACAAGTTCCCTCAGACTCAAAGGAAGAGACTGCAGCTGACTCCTCTTGATGGACTGTGGAGCAGAGTCACATGCTAGGAAGAGCATGGTGGGTGGAAAGGCTTGGCAGGAATGTTCTCCAGTTTGCTACAGTCCCCAGCATTCTCTAATGTCTCTGGGAGAAGCCTTCTTTTCCCATCAACATGTCCTCCTGGCATCCACCAGTTGGATGGAGAAGCAGAACTTTTGGTCCGAAGTGGTTCGAGAGTTACTTTTGCGTTAAGATGATCAGTACAATGACATTGTACAGGAAATTCTCGAGGGAGGGAGGGGAGAAGAAATCATAAAAATAGTAGGTGTTCAGACTGTTGCTCCTACCCATCAAGTCCTTGGCTCAGTTCAGCAAAATGATGCCTCAGAATGATTGATGGGAGCCTTCCCTGGTCTTTACCCAAGCGTTCAGTCTTTAGAGTGTTTAGAATGTTTGCAGTGGGCCTCCATTCTTGGAGAACGGGAGATGCTCCTGTGCTTGGCAGGAAATTACTAGGCCATGGGAAGTAATTGATCTTTTTGAGAATACCAAGGTACCACTTCAGAGGTACTAACTGATATTTCTCCCACTGAGAAAAGGACAGAGGCTACCTGGGAATCAAGTCTGACTTGACCACCAACTCACGTGCTACTCAAGCATTCCAGCAGCGTCTCTCTGAGTCTTGTCGTGTAGGAGATGATGGGAAAAGGGAGGGTAGCCATGGGATCATGCTGGAGTAGCAATTTGAAGCTTAGCTGCCATGACTCGTAGCTTCCCCCAAGTCGTGAGAAAAGATTCATGTCAGACTATGGCAATTGTAGCTTAGTCTGGTCTTAAAACTATCCTCTCCCCACTTCCCACCCCACCCCAACTATTATTGTTTTATTGGACCAACTGTCAGAACCCACCTGTTCTTCCTCTCAGAGCGTCCTCCTTTCTTTCTCATCGGCATGAGACAGAGTCATTTTCCATAATACTATGTAATTTAGAAGAGGCTGTGTCAATTGCATAAAATATTTCTAATCTCCATAATTAAGATGCTGCTGGTCTGACAGCTTTGCTCTCTTACTCCCCCTCAGCTAGTTGCAGGGCTGTGGAGAGATATTTTAAAAGAGTACTAAAGCAAAAATGACATGCTGTTCCCTTCCCTAAGGGCCTGTGCACGACTCACACCCGCCTTCCTTCCTAGACTCCCTGCTAGCGAGCTGCAGGTACAGCTTTTTGAAAGGTGAGAAACTGGACAAATGCTCCGCACACCACCTTCTTTCTCTGTCCAGTGTCAAGCTGCGTGTGCATAGGTCAGTAGTTAGAAGCCACCGGTCGCTCCTCAGGAGAAAAGTGAGATTTTCCGCTCCTGTAAGGACTCACAGTCTCAGAAACCCACAGGGACAGTTCTTCCCTATCCTCAAGGGTTGCTCTGATGCAGAATGTGGTTATCAGGTGTCCTCGAGTCTAGTCTGACCAAGAGGGACCCTATGCCCAGCAGGTTGAAACACTGCCCAGTCCTGCCCCATCCTCACAATTGTTGGTATTCTGGAGACCATCGGTGTAGCCACCGTGTCTGTCCATCTCATTGAAGGCCTTCCTCGCTTTCAACAGCCCTCGACTTTACCCAGCATGATGTTTCCCTCCAGGGACTGGTTTCTCCTGGTACCATGTCCTAAGTAGGCGAGATGAAGTCTTGTCATCCTTGCCTCTAAGGAGCACTCTAGCCATTCTGATGCAGAATGGACACCACCAAATCTGGGCTCAATGACTAAATCCTGAGATCCGAGAGGAATTTGGAGAAGTATCAGGTCATTACAGTTGGTGGCAAGTAATCTTTGAAAATCATAGAATCTATTCCCTTCACTTTGGGAAAGAACAAGGAGACAATAATTTACCAGAATTGCCATATATTTAACTCTTGCCTCTTGCTAGGTTGATAATGGATATGAATTTAACCAATAAAAACAACATCCCAGAAATCTGCCTTTTGAAAGGGACGTCTCATAAAGTAGTAATAATATTAGCTGATACTAAAAGATATTTTTTGGAGGAGAACTTAATTTATGCTAAACATCATGCTAAAGACTCTATAATCATTAATTCTTCATCAAAATGATTCTAAATACCAATTACTATTATTATTTTTAGAAATGTTTAAACTTTTTATTATAAATTAAGTATTGATGTACAGATCATCATTTTCAAATTTTCAAATTTTAACAATTTATCAACCTACCCGATAACGTCCCTTGCTACCCAACCCTCTTTCTTCCCCAATTCCCTTTTATCTAGGATGATCTTCCCCTTCACCAAGTTAGCATCGATTTACTCTATTACTTGTCCCCACTCAACCCCCAATACATCAAAGCCCATTTCTTTTGGAAGGGTAACTTTTTAATTTTTAAAATAACAGTGGTCTTGTACAATGTGTCCTTCTATTTTGACTAACTCCACTCAGCATAATGTCCTCCAGATCGCTCCATATCATTAGGTCTTTTATAACGCTCAACTCAATCAAATTCAATTCACTGCCATCAAGTTGATGCCAACCCACATTGACCCTATAGGACAGGGTAGAGCTGCCTCTGTGAATTTCTGAGATGGTAACTCTTTGGGAGAGTAGAAAGCCCAGTCTTTCTCCCACAGAGCTGCTGGTGGTTTTAAAATGTCAACCTTGTGGATGTCACCAGGGCTCCTCGGTGTTTCGCAGTTTCACTATCATTTTTTAGTGATGTGGAATATTCCACTGTATGGGTGGACCAACGTTGATTTATCCTCTCTTCCCCTACTGGCCACTTTGGTTGCTTCCATCTTCTTGCTATTCTGAATTGTGCTGTGATGAACATGAATGTACATATTCTGCTCATACTTTGTTCCCCGTTTCTTTAAGATACATACTAAGTCAAGGGACTATTGGGTCCTATAGTATTCCCAGTTGTTTAAAGAAGCACCAGAAATGAAATATTTAATAAGAACTAATGTCATTGCTACAAGAAGTGAAATAATTTGCTCAAGGTTGCAGAGCTATTAAAAAGGTCAGAGTGACATCCAAACCCTCTCTGCCTGTTTCAGAGTCCTTGTTCTCACCCCCTGGGTTTTCTTTACATAACTTTATAATGCCACCTGGTGATAGAATAGACGTGGCTCTGTAGAGGGAAACAGTTGTAGAACAGTGAAAGGAGTGTTAGACTGGAGACAGGAGAGTTGCCAGAGCCCTTTTGCCACTTACTCACTATGAGCCTGGCATCCTTGGGTGGTGCAAACGATTAATGTGCTCACCTGTTCACTGAGAAATTGGAGGTTCGGGTCCATGGCAGAAACTGATTTTCAGTTGTATGGATTTGGGCTGGCCCTTAGCTTCTCTGCTGAATGCTAACTTTCCCCTCTAAGAAGTAAGTCTGAGCAAAACTCTTTCATCAGATCACTTTGAAGATGAAAGTCTGAGAACCCTCATGGCATATCAGGCATGCAGACCTTCAACAAATGTTTGTTATGTGTAAATCCTCATTCTTCCGGACAGGTGTCTTCCTAGAATCTAAGTCCTTCCGTGGTGAGAATATTCACTGAAAGTTCTAGTTGAATTTTCATCAGTAACCTGATCTCTCTTCTCTGGGTTGTGAAGTTCTAATTCTATTTCCAGCCTGTTTCCTGAAATCAGCAATTTTCTTCATGTGTTGCCAAGCACAACTCATTCATGACTTCGGGTAAAAGGAAAGGATAATGTCACGGTGGAATTAAAAGTTGCGGCTTGAGAGCCATTTCACATTTAAGAATATTGTAAATGCGGGCGCCTCTCTAGGAAGTAAATGTCAAGGCAGATGTAATATAGAGTGAGCTCCACTGCCTGTAGGTATGATTCGAGTGAGAAGACCCATTAGTTTGTCTTAGTAGCCTCCTCTTAACTCTGAAAATAAGTCCTCTATATTATTTTAATATTATTTAGAAAAAAACCTAAGCATCTGATAAAGTGATCAGGTAATAGGAAAAATGTCTTCTTTAGAAGCTTAATGGGCCCTTGTACTCCTGGGGGAAAGGAAAGGAAATTGCTTCCTGTGGGAAGGTGCATAAACTCTTTCAGGCCTCAGGGTAATTGCTTGGGCAAGTATTGGTAGAGATAATTTATAATCCAGGAACCGAGAATCATGGCAAAAGTAATAAACTTCCCCGAAGCAGAGGCTCTTTTTTCAAAAAGAGCCTGAAGCTCAACTGCCCTTATTCCTTACTTTACCTTTCTTGTTAGCAACTCAACCATCCTGACACTCTGGGTTCTAGAGTCAGACAAATGTAGAGTTGATAACCAGCGTGGCAAATGACTAGCTGTGGGACCTTGTGCGAGTTGTGCATCTCAGTGAGTGCTTGACTCGGCCAAAGTGACAGTGAACCGTGGTTATTAAATGCAGGAGAGTGTTTTGAGATCACAGTGGTGTACCTGAAGATGGTTGCTACCTGGAACAAAACATTTTTAATTCGCTCCTCTATATGACCAAATGATCCTCTCAGCAACAGTGATTTTCTTAATTTAGCTTCTGCTGGGGGTTACTTCTTGTATTGTAGTGAAAATGTATATAACAAAACTCATGCCACCTCAACAATTACTACACATGCAACTGAGTGGCATTGATTACATCTGTCAAGTTGTGGGACCATTCTAGCTCTCCTTTTCCAAGTCACTTTACAACCATTTGTGTAAACTCAATGCCCCGTGGTATGTTCTCCCAAATATTTGTTGTAAATCTTATCCCTTATATCTAGGGTTGTAATTCCACTTGGGAATGGTTTTCCTGGTGTTCATAAGACTTGGTGAATGTAGAGTATATCTTGAGCCAATCTCCTGAGATATAAAGTGATGAAACAAGCAAGGAAGGAAGCAGAGATGAGGAAGAGAGAGGCCAAGTCACGAGAAGATCACCTGCGAGCAGAGACTAAAGGAGGCAAGGACCCTTTGTCCAAAACTGAGAGAGAAAGCAAGCCTTTCCCTAGTCTGGTACCTTGAATCTAGCCTCTAAACTCCTGAACTGCAAGGGAGCAAGCTGTGGGGTTTCTGTTAGGGCAGTGTCAGGTAACTAGACACCCTCTAAGCACAGATTTAATTTATAGATATAATTGCTTATTTCAAATAAGTGAGATCATGCAATATTTGCTTTTCAAAACTGTTTTCAGTTAGTGTGATTTTTTTTTTTGAGGTTCACTCTGGTAGGGACATGTATCAGCACTTTATTTCTTCTTAACCTGAGTAGTAATCCTATGGATGGGTGAACATACACACACACACACACACACACAGAAAGCACACATGAACACCACATTGTGTTTATCCATTCGTCTGTTAGCAAATATTCCAGTAGTATTCACCTTTCTGCTCTTGTGAAATGTGCTGCAATGAACTTTGTTTTTATTTTTGTTCTTCTCTTAACTTCTAGTATTTAGTATTGAGATAGCTGGGTCATATAGGAGTTCTTATGTTCAATTTTCTGAGGAGTTGCCAAACATTTTCTCAGTGGCTATACTATTTTACCAACAATGGGTAAGAATTCCAGTTTTTCCACAACTCTGTCAGCACCCATTGTTTTCCTTTTTGTTGTTGCTGTTTTAATCACTACTGTTCTACTAGGAAGGTGGGGCATGTTGGGCTGCTAACTACAAGGAGCTGCTCAATAGGAGAGATGATGCTTCCTCTTCTCCTAGGAACTCCACACTGTTCTGTAGGGTCATCATGGATCAGAATGGTATTGAGGGTTTGAATTTTATTCTAATAGGAGTGAGGTGGTATCTCATTATTGTTTTGATTTGTATCTCTTTCATGACTAATGATGGTAACCTTTTTTTTCCTGCCCTTTTTTTAAGTGGCAATTTGAATATCCTTTTTGGTGAAATACTTCTTCAAATCCTAGCCCATAGATTTAAAACATGGACAATTAAAAAGCAGAAATTTTCAACTTTTGATTTGCCCTTTATCTTTATGTTATTTTTTAAACAGTTGTATTGACATATAATTCACTTGTTATACCATTTGATAATTCTAGCACATTGAGTTGTACAATCATCACCATCAACAATTTTACTTTACTTTCGTCATTCTTGTACTTATCATAATTGGCTCCTCATTTCCCTTCAATTTCCCCTGCCCTACCCCCAAGGAATCTTTAATCCAATTACCGGCTCTATAGATTTGCCTATCTTGGAAAAAAACATTAAAAACCACAGCAATAACAAAATGAAATGGAAAAAAAACCTCAGTTGAAAATAAAGTTGAAAATATTAAAAACTGTAAGACATTAAAAATGAATCAAAAGGGAGATCAGGTGTTAAATTTTAAGCTTACTGCATCAGCAACAATCCACTTTCCCATGCATTCTGCACGATAGCGAGGCTATTCACGTGCCTGGTCTATAGTCAGGGAACATTCACTGGAGACTAATCCATGTGTGGACACTACAAATGGATTTTGGTCTTACACTGTCATTCACAGCCTTCCATTTTTAAGAGTTTTGTTAGGCTGGATCTTCTAGAGAAGCAATACCTGTAAGATTATCAAGATTAGATATATATTTAGATATGGATAGAGATTGATATAAAGAGAGAAATTTATATCACGAAAGTATCTGACACAGTTTTGGAAATGAGTAAGTCCAGTCTGACTCAAGTCCATGGGCCTTGAATGGAGGGTTCTTCTGACTTGCATGGCTGCAGGAACCCATGAAGCAGGAAGCAAAAAGATGAACAAGGAAGCCCACCGACTGGTTAATGCAGAGGTCAATGAGTCCACGGTCAATAGGTCAAACTTATGGCTGTAGAGTCCAATAAATCCAGGGTCAACAGCTCAGATGCTAGGCTTCTGATAGCTCCCAAATTGATAGGCAACATGACAATCTTTTTGCTCCAGAACTGGAAATTTATGAGCCAGATGAAAGATCCATACCCGGCAACAAGCAAAGAAGTATATGAGAAGTATATGAGAAGTAGGCTATGTCCCTGAGGGAACGTCAATAGAGCTGCGACCTCAATATGAAGGGTACATTCCACCCTAATCTTCTTGCAAGTCATTGGCTGCCCATTATGAAGTGGATTACACTGCACTAGGTCACATTGAAGGAGATTACTAGGTCTTAACTCTCAAGCCATTGAGAATCCTGGCTGAGCCAAGTTGAAACAGACAACTATCCCAAGAGTTAAAATGTATGTTTAATATGAACTAAAATGTATCTTACTGTCTTCTGAGTCCAACTCCATGTGCTGCTAGTAGGTTTAGTTTATGTCTTAATTGACTAATACTGCTGTAACAACAACAAAATGTACCCCAAGTCTGTGGCTTTAAATGGAGAACGATAATAGAAGTGAGCATGTGTGGGTGCTTGACACAGTATGTTTATTTATGTATTGTGAAAAATGATGTATGAACCCCCAATAAAATGATTTAAAAAAATGAAATTTATTTTTCCCACACTTTTGAAGGTTAAGAGTATGAATTCAGGACTGGGACAAAGCTAATCTTTCTTTTTGCGGGGATATAGAGCAGAGGCTTTCAACCTGTGAGTTGTAACCCCTGTGTGGGGGTCAAACCACCCTTTCCCAGAGGTTGCCCGATTTATACCAGTAGCAAAATGATAGTGATGAAGTAGCAATGAAAATAATGTTATGGTGGGGGGGGGGGGTCACTACAACATGTGGAACTGTATGAAAAGGGGCACTGCATTAGGAAGATTGAGAACCACTGGTCTAGAGGATGAGCCTGGTCTCTACAGCTTCTCCAATCAAATGTGAACTTTCCCAAGAACTTAAACAAAGATATTATTTTTCTTCAGTTATTAAAATCAAAACAAAGCAAAACATTAGGCATAATGGTTTTTATTGCCTGGCTCTGATAATTCCAACATCAGAGGTCTGTAAAATCTGTTCATGTTGTTGATTTGTTCTCTTTTTCCTAAAGATTCTTGTTCATAGTGCTTTGTTTGTATAATAGGTTTGGTTTTTAAAATCTGTGCTGCTCATTTATATGAGAAAATACGCAGGGAATCTTTTGAGGCTTAGAATGAAGGTGTTTTTTTTCTCCAAAGAGGGTACATATTTGGCTCTTCCAGATGCTCAAAGCATTGCCAATTCAGGACCAGTATAACAAGAATTCAAAGGTGGTTGTTCCTGTGGACTACCCAAATAGCATATGAATATAGGCTACAATGTCCAGTGAGAGATAACTTGTCAGAACTTTTCAGAGTCTTTGCCTCCACATTAAGCTCCACAACAAAGCAGACGTATTTGCAGCCCCCTGGAGTGGGAAGGAAGAAACCCTGGTGATGTGTGCAATAGATTGTGCGTGGATCAGCAGCTACTGACCAGCCATGGTGCAGGAGAAAGGGGAGGCCTTCTGCTCCTGAAAACATTTACAGCCTCAGAAAGCTCACGGGGAAGTTCTCTGCTCTGTGTGGTGGTTGTTGAGGCACCCTTGAGGCACCCTTGAGTCAGTTCCAACTCGCAGCAACCTTATTATGCCCGCAGGACACAGTGCCAGGCGCTGCACATCCCCCCAGGTCTCATTCTGGCTCCCATGGACTTGTCGCTCTCTTCAGCTTTAAGCTCAACAGATGAGCAATTGCAAATCTGTCCTGGTCAGCCCCGGGCCTGCTGCTAGCTTCCCATACAGAGCTTCTCCAGTGTCTCCTCCCACGGGGAGAGTCCGTTTGATTTTTTGTGTATTTCATCTGGAGAAGTCCATGAGTATACCTTTTAATACTGAGCAAGGTATTTTCAATGAGTTGATGGTCTTGCAAAATTCTATCATGTGATCTCCAGCTTCGTTTTTTATCACCGAGGCCATATTTTCTCTTTGTTTCCAACTGTTCATTCCGACCGAAGGTGTTGGTAGAATTCTCTCTTTGCATCACTGGCTTTGGTCGTTGGTGCATAAATTTGAGTAATATTTGTATTGATTGGATTTCCTTGTATGTGATAAACATTTTCCTACCACAAACAACATTGTTCTTCAAGATAGATTTTGAAATATCCTTTTAGATAATGAATGCAACTCTATTCCTCTTGATTTTATCATTCCCAGTATAGTAAACCATCAGATTTATTGATCAAAAATGTCCATGCCAGTTCATTTTAGTTCATTCACGCCTGGAATATTGATCTTTATGTGCTACATTTCATTTTGACCACTTTCAGTTTTCCTAGATGCATACTTCATACTTTCCAAGTTAGTTGATTTTTGCAGCGTTTTCTTCTCATTTTAAATCCAAAGGCTTTATTCCCACAGGCTTTGCCCCATTCAGGTCAATATGGTGAACTTTGCTCTGAGAAGGGAGTTCTTTCTCAGGCACATTTTGAGCGCTTTAGCACCTGAGAGGCTCACCTTCGGCACTTTAACATTCTGACCATGCTCTGCCTACATTCTCTAGATTCTCAGGAGCTGACAATGTTTCAAAGCTCCACATAGGATTGTCAGTGGCTCATTTCTCAAATGTGGACAGCCTATTCCTTTTTAATAGTTTGCTCCTATTCTGGACGCTCCACTGAAACCTGTTCACTTTGCCAGTGATGCCAGTGATGCACTTTCTTGCTGCACAGTGACATACAAGCCACCACAGTCTGACACACCGACAGACAAACAGTGGGTCTTCTGGATTGGGGTACCTAACTCTGTAGTGCCTCATTTTCATTGGAAAGAAGTGCTCTCTCTTTGGGGAATCAACTTTGACTATACCTCTGTTTTGATTTCCCTTCTGCTTGTCTAGAAATGTCAACATCTCCATGCAAAAGGATATTGTGTTCGGCCAAGTTGACTAGAGAAACAAGTCCATACTCACACATGTATAAGAAAAAGTTTTATTACCAATAAGTAATTATACATCAAGAAAATCTCCCAGCCCAGTTCAACTCAAGTCCTTAAATCGAATACTAGTTCATAAGTCCCTCTTCAGCTCATGCAGACACAGTCAAGGATGCAGAATGCAGGGAGATCACAGACTGGTGGGTGAAAAGTCTCATGACTCCAAAGTAGGTGGAAACATGGCAGGGTTCTGGCAATTTTCAAGGTGGCTAGCAAGCAGGAAGGGAAAGGCAGAGAGAGAAGGTTCCAGGGTCTTCCTTCGAAGAAGGTCATCTCTCCAAGGAGATAGCATCAGCCTTTAACCTGATTGACAGGGTAGATCCCACCCCTCCACCTTTATTTGTCTTCTAGTTGACATAAAATTATGCAACTACCACAGACATTTAGTGCATTCTTTTACTTGTCTCTGTTCTGACCTTTTTACATTTTAGCCTGTGGTCTTCTATTCTGGGGAGTGGCTCTCCTTTGTCCTTCCATTAGGGCCATTATGAGTAAGAACTAACTTGATGGCAATGAAATTCAGGCTTGAGTTATTTGTTTTGCTCTTAAAGTTTTTGATTTACTTTTTAATATCTAGTCAGTTCTTTGGTGCTTTCAAGAATATAGTTTTTCTAAGGCATTTTTAGTTCTCAAAAGAAAGATGGTTCTGAATCACCTCACCAGATTTAAAGAGTAAGTAAAAAACATTGCCGCTAAGATTCTCTTTCATATACACATTAGTTTATTCCAAACAGAATGTGTTTAAACGTGTCTCTGCTCAATGAAAGGCTGCAGACAAATTCTTTCCATAATGCATTTGTCTTAGTCTCATTAGGGAGCCTTCAGAGAAAAAGGCATAGAAAGTACTGTTGCACTAAGACTAGCTGGTTCCACTGATCTTTCCATCACTTTTTAAGCAAGATCAAAGCTAATGACGATAATTTCATGGAACAGATCATTAGCAGGGACAAGTTTGGGATTTGCCATTATGATCCAGAGAGCAAGGACCTATCAGCACAGTGATTTCCAGGGGAATCTGCAAGGCCAAGTCAAAGCAGAGATCAGCTCATAAAATTATGGAAACTTTTCTTGGAATTTTCTCGAAGGTCACCAAATAGTCATAAGAATTTATTTGTAAGAAGTTTAAAGAAAATGGGTAACTGCATTAGTTAGAAGAAGAGAAAACAAACAAACAAACAAACAGAAAAGTTGTGCACCTACTCTTTCTTTGAGGATAACAAGGGCTGTCCTATATGAATTTTGTTTGAAACCTTACTTACTCCATTGGCCATGCAATCCTGATCTTGCCCTTTCAGATTTTTATGTTCCTCAAGCTCAGAGAAAATTAAAGAAATGTGACTTGAGTCTCTTGAGGATGCCAAAATTGGTATTTTTATGTAGTTTAAATAGAAAACTACAGAATTCTTTGGGGGAAGAGTTAGGGAGATGGAAGTACTATCTTCAGATGTGTATAGACTTAGATGGATGACATGTCAGGAAACAATAGCTTCACATTTTTTATACTCTTGTTTAATAAAGCTTTGTATAGTTTTGTCACAATTCTCTTACTTATCCAAAATGTTAGATAAAATAAAAAATGAGCCCTTTAATTTTAATCATATAAACTTCATAATGTTTATAAACCTTATAACTCTAACAACATAGGCTATGATAATGTTAGTTTTAATAATATAATAAAATTTATTTTTAAAAGTGTTTCCTTGTCTGATAGCCCTTAGAGTTGGGGACCCTCTTGAATTATACACATAAATTTGTAGATGTGTACATTTTCTGGTGTGTGCGAGTGTGTGTATGTGTGTGTATTTGGCTTTTTAAATAATTCGTTGACTCCAAAATGTTTTTTCAAAAAAAATCATTACAAATGAAAATAATTGCTAGCAATCAATCTAGTACAGAAAGAGGATAGCAGCTTGAGCCTCATTCATTTATGTGTTGCTGAATTTTTAATAACTTCAATAACTTCTAGTGACAAAAATAATCATGATTTGCTCAATAGAACCATATTTTCTCTATTCTTCTCTAGGCTCCCTCCTTCACTCTTTTATTGGGATTTATTATTCATTTTTTAAAAGCTCTTTCAAAATGCAGTATGGCATGTGTGAAGTTCAAGGGTAAGAGGAAAGCAACACATTTTCCAAAGTAAGATGTGTTGGTTCTGGTTCACGTTAGCATCTGCTGGGAAAAGCATTTTGTTTCTTTCATAATTTTTTCCTCAAAGTTTCCAAACATGGAGCCTAGGCTCTTGGAGTATAAGAAGTAGATGAACCTGTACAAATCAGCTCACTCTGCCTGCTTAACTTATAGTTAATGACATTGAGAAAAAGATAAAGTTAAATTTCCCCAGGATTATAAATCCAATCAATAATCCAGAACTTCATGCTAATTTAAATGTTTCTTTTAAAAAACTAAGAAAATTAGTTAACCGGTTCTAAGACTTCTCTTTCCCCTTCTCTTTAATCACATCACCCTTCAAGGGCCTTATTGAATGTTTCCCTGGAACCTTTCCTGACTCAGAGGACATGAGCTGAATGCGCATACACAGAGGTTTCCTGCTATAGTAGAATATCTGCCATAACTTTTCAATCCTCTCCACAGAACAAGTCTTGCCTTATTCCAGAATCAGAGCAAAAGAGAAGTCAGTGATCAGAAGCTTAATAATGCATACATTGAGTTACAGAGATGGCAAGAGTTATTTAGTCTTTCATTCAACAAATAATGTTTAAAGTATTGACATTATTAGATGCCGTCAGGTTGGCTGCAACCACAGTGACCCATGCACAAGAGGAGCCACTGCACGGTCCTGTGCCATCCTGAAAGTGGCTCCTCTGCCTGAGCCCATCTCCAGGGGGGCCTTCTCCTCCGTCACTGTCCCTCCACTTTAGCAAGCATAAAATCCTCCAGGCACAGGTCTCTCTTGACAATGTGTCTAAAGTGTGTAAGACGAAGTCTTGTTATCTTTGCTTCCAAGGAGCACTCTGACCTCACTTCTTTCATTTCTTTCAACGAAGACTGATTCGTCCTTTTAGCCATCCTTGGTACTTTCAATCTTCTTCTCCAGCACCACAAGTCAAATGCGTTGATTCTTCTACTATCTTCTTTATTCAATGTCCAATCTTTCACACGAATATGGACAGTTTAGGTTGTGGGATAGCAATGATGTACAAAAGGCATTGTCTTGGCTACTTTCATCATCTCCACACTACTGTTTCAATCACCATTGTCTCTCTTGTATATTCCCATTGACTTCCTAACTGGTGTGACTGTCCCTCTAATCTGCCTTTGACTGTTCTCTACCCAAGAGAAATATATTGATTGCATTTAAAATCTCTTTTTAAGGAACTTCTAGAGCTCTGCTTCTGAAATGATTGGTATGAAGGATTTCTTCTGAAATGATTGGCATGAAGCAGTTTTGCCTAGTGTAAGCGATATACAGAATCAACCACTTAAAGTTGCCTTAAAATATCCTGATGGCATGCAGCAAGTAAAGAAACATTTATTCAAACAAATTTGCCAAATTCTGGTAAGAACAGTGAAAGTCTACAGAATTTGATAGTGAATCCACTTCACTCCCTTTTACTAACTCCATCTTGATCAAACAAAGCCCACTGGTGGGTAATTGGCCACCCCCTTACAGGGGAGAAACAGGAAGGAGACAGACTAGTCAGAGTGCAGCCAGGCAGTGATGATGCATACAAGTTTCCTCTAGTTCCTGAGGTCTCCCTACCCCCCAACCATCATGGTCCCAACTCTACCTTGCAAATCTGGATGGACTGGAGAAGGTACACTAGTGGAGAGTGGGGCTGGAGATATGGGGAAATCAGGATGGATGAGCCCCCTTGGGCCAGTGGTTAGAATGGAACTACTGGATGGGTGGAGAGAAGATGGGGTAGAGACGGAACCAGCTGCAAGGATCTACATATGACCTATCTGGAGGACGGGCATGGGGGAGTGGGCTGAGGGAGGTGTCGGGCAGGGTAACATATGACAGAATAATAATTATTTATAAAGTATTGAGGGTGGATGGGAGAGAGAGAGCAGGGGAACAGGGGAGGAGTTGGAGGAACCGATACCAGGGGCTGGGGGAAAGGGCGGCTGTTTGGAGAATGATGACGGCAGCGGACGTGTGAGGGTTCTTGTCACAGTATGTTTATTTATGTATTGGAAAAATGATGTACGAGCCCCCAGTAAAATGATTTTTAATAAAAAAAAAGAGTGCTGTGTGAGACAGGAAAACTTGGTTTGCAGAAGGGTATGGTGGGAATCCTAAATCCATCTTCAGTCTTGATGTGAATCAACTTCTGTTATTTCTGATCATTCACCAGCTATGTTTTTACACTCAGGTGGTATGTGTTTGAGTAGATTTTAAATTCACTCTACAACACCCATGCCAGCCTGGACATGCCCTTAATGGAAACCAGGCTTCCTTGATCAGAGTACAAATAGTCATGAGTCATACACTGACCAAGGTCAGGAGATCTTGGTCATAGGACCTCAGAACCAATCCTATAAATTGGCAGTAATGTATAGATCCCAATCATGAGCCCTTTTCTGGTTCTTGTCTGTGACAGTGATGAGTGCATCTACTTCCAATCATAATTTTGTGACAATTTTTCTCCATGTCTATGCTCTGTAATTAACTATCTGGCCATGAACCCATAGGCCATGATTATGGCCTCATGCTAATGGTCTCTCGTATCCAGGTGATTTGTCTTTTTCTTGTCTCTCTTCTAAGACTCAGTAAAGGAATCTCTATAAAATATGTTTGAATTTGGGGATCTTTTTTTCTGCTAAAACACAAGAGTAATTAATTTAGGACCTGATATCATGAAGAAGACCTGACAGATCAAGACGGTTTTGATTTTGAAGATGAAAGAAAAGCTGAAGAAGATAAAAACAACCAAACAAAGAGAAGAAGTCATCCAATATTTCTACAGTGAAACAATTATCTGCAGTTTCTTTTTCTAAACTAAATGAGGGTTTCAGTTGCTTAAAAGCATGGACCCAAACACTGATCATGTTGCTAAGTTTAATTGGTTTGAGAATGTCTTTCTGGGGTCCTTTGCCTCTAACCCATGTGTCCCCTTGCCCGCTGCCTGCTTGTGCAAATGTTTCAAACTCTTTTTAGTACTGATAAGCGCTTAAAGAGCACTCCACTCTACGAGCTGATCTCCTGCCCCATTCCACTCTACAAGCTGGTCTCCTGCCCCAAATACTCAACTTTATACATCCTATGGGCTGGAAAGCATGCTACCTTGACCAGGGTACATAAAAACTTGGTGCTGCCGTTTTTTCCAAGCAGAGACCTTAAAGTCCAAAAGACATACTGAACTCACCTTGTCAGTGCTTTTGCGGACACTCACTTTATACCCACCAAAATGGCAAAACTGACCAATCTCCACATTAGAACCCTATACACCTTATTTGCATGCTAAAGGGACCAGATTTTAAGCGGGACACCATTGACTGGGGGCGGGGGTGGAGTGGGTCGGCAGGTTCTTGATTAAAAATTTGGTCTATATGGAGCAACAAAAATTTGCATAGAAGGCAAAAATAGTATTATAATATATTCATTTTAATTTTAAAACACCGCGGAACGTTGTTAATTTGTTAAAAAGTGGGACATCTGGTCACCTTATCCTACACAAGTATTTGCTACAAATTTCAAAGACTATGGACAAAAGAGTCATACCAAGTAAATCATCTGTGTCACAGGTATCTGTGAAGAATCTACTGTATTTGTCCGACCATAAGACGCCCTCTTATGCCTTCATCCCCCCAAAGTGGGGTAGAAAGAAACAATGATGTGTCTTGGTTTGAAGGTGTGGTACCCCAGAACATTTGTTTATGATTCCATGTACCTGCTTACTGTCCACTGCTGTTTGCGTGCTGTGGATTTCTGTGTTTTAGGGGGAAGTCCCGCCTCCTGGAGTCTCAATGTCAGTCAGGTCACAGGACTGGCACAGTACATGCCTTCCATCATTTGTTAATGAAAGCGAAGATGGTTCTTAATACCATTGTTGAGTTTATGCTGTTAAATATTACCATATTTTGCTTTATTTCAATAAATATTTTAGTCTAGTTGTACTATTTGGTTCAGAATATTTTTTATCTTGTTTTCCTTCTCTAAAAACTGGGTGTGTAATTCTACCTACATATCTAGTTAGGCCAGAGGATATACCCTGGTACAGACAGGAATAAGAAACATGGGGAATCCAGGACAGATGATCCCTTGAGGACCAGTGGTGAGAGTGACAATACTAGGAGGGTGAAGGGAAGGTGGGGCTCGAAAGGGGGAACCGATTATAAAGATCTACATATAACCTGCCTGGGTTACAGACAACAGGGAAGTGGATGAAGGGAGACATCAGACAGTGTAAGATATGACAAAATAGTAATAATTTATAAATTATCAATGTTTCATAAGGGGGGGTTGCAGGAAGGGAGGAGAAAAATGAGGATCTAATACCAAGGACTTAAGAAGAAAGCAAATGTTTTTAGAATGATGATGGCAAAAAATGTACAAATGTGTTTGACATACCATGGATGGATGTATGGATTGTGATAAGTGTTGTATGAGCCCCCAATAAAATGATTTTTTTAAAAAAATCAGAAAAAAAGACAGGTACATCGCTCTGCTGACTCATATTGAACTTATGATTAACAAAATATGAAAATTAAATATTTTTCACATCTGGTGTTGGTTCAATTGGTTAACTCTCTTATTCTTTCCTCAACATGTATAATTAGATATTTTGGACCCAGACCCCAAACTACCTTATGTCTGGCTAATTGAGTTCCTGCAAGTCTTTAATTCTGTCATTTATTATATCAACCATTGCCAATAAATGTCATATCACCTCTCCCCCCCGCCAAAAAAACTGGGTGCATCTTATGGTCCAACAAATATGGTAAATAGAGTTCCTTTTTAATGTCCTTTGGGACAAAAATCAGGCCTATATCATAGGTAGGGTAAAGTTTCCCAACAAAATTCTGATAGCCCTTGCTACCCACAATTTTCTTAAAACTTCTTCATAATAAGCCCTGATAATCATCTTGTGTTCTTTTGAAAGAAATCTATCAATTTCCATTTTGTAGTCGCCCAAACCATTCTACATAAGCTCCTGAGCTGGTGAAGAATTTTGAAAGAACCATGAACTGCCCAAAGAACAAACCAGTCTATCCTGGACAAAGTGCAGCCAGATGGTTCCTTCAAGGTGAGATGGTGAAATTTCATATCCTGTATTTTGGACATGGATGTTATCATGACCGCGGAAGGAGTCAGTCTATAGAAGGACTTGGTACTTGGTAGAGGGTCAGTGAAACCTAAGAAGGCTCTCAATGGGATGCACTGACCCAGTGGCTCCCATAATGGGTTCAAAAGCAAAAATCCTGAGGAGGACGCAGGAATGGACTGTGCTTCATTTGTTTCCCCATAGGGTCACAGTGAATGGGAACTGACTCCATGGCACCTCACACCAGTCCCATACGTTCGTGGAGATGTTAGGTAAGCCACCGTCTGTAACTTGAGAAAAGCTGGGAAAGTTGAAGAGCTCCCTAGGGAAGACGTGGTTCCCTTGGGAAGCCACCCCTCTTTTATTCAGTGCCCTCAGTCTCAGGAGACGAGAGTGTGGTTACAGAGGCTGCTGCCCCATCCAGCTGCAGTTCGGTCATGCCACAGCCGAGGTCCCCGACTAGCTCCCTCCAGCTGGCATAATTCCTGCTCTTTCTGTCCAACAATCTTCCTTTCTCCGAATTCCACCCTGCAGTAGTGGGGTCCGCCTGGTCTTTTGTGTATTCATGTGTCCGATATCTTTTCCTTTAATTTGATCCTCGCTGCTTCTGTTCCTGATGTGGCCTGCGTGCTGAATTGTGAGGATGAGCGTGCTTGCATGTTAGTTTTCAAAGGTCAGGCAGCAATCCTTAGTCATGCTTATGGAAATATGACCTTTCAGGGGATTTTCCAGTTCAAAGTTTTTTGTTTTTCAAACTTTTGATTGAGACCTAATCAGTGATTATTTCTAGCAAAGACAGAGCTTGAACTCTGAGCTGCTGACTGAAAATGGAGTGCTTTTCTCCACCAACAAAACTCCCCTCTAGTTCATTTGGGGCTTTTTTTTTTTTAAACAGCACCAGGCATTCTTCTTAATGCATAATGGTATCATACTTTTTGTTGAATGAATAAACAAATAACTGCAACTCCTCTGCCCGATTCTTTCATCTCCCCCTAGACTAACAGGAAGTAAAGAAATCGAACTGGCAGAATGCGTCTGGGGTTTCTAAGCAGCATGATGAGCATGAATGGCTAACCTTTGGAACCTCTGCTACTCAAGTCACTCAATCAAGTGGAAATTGAATCTATGAAGAACCATTGTCCATTCTTAACACAATCCCTAAAGCATACACACAGCCCAGAGCCTACCTGGCAGAAAATGCTAGCTCCAGTTTGTATTATTGATGAAGATGGAAGACCAGACACATTTTCAAAACAAATAGTTTTTTATGGTTAGCATATATGTCTGGTCACAAGCAGCGAGGGTGTATTTGTGGAATGGAGCTGAATGTAATTGAATTGGATTCATTTCTGCTGTAATTACTCAAAGGGTTAGGGCTTTGTCTTTCAAAGAGCAGATTCCTGGAAGCAGGACCCTGGAGGACATCTGTTTTGTTTTGCTTTGTTTTTTTTTTGCCACCAATGCACCACTGCACCTTCCTCCTAAAAATACTCTTTGCTTTGTGAAAACTCGCCTCCCTTTCTCCATTCTCAACCCAGGCACCAGAGGAGATTGTATTAGAGCTTAAAGTCAGAGCACTCGGTTTGTAAAAGGTTACAGTGTACAGTAGGAGCTCTAAATTCATTTTGAGTCTCCATATAGATTCAGCCTCCAATGGTGCCTTTCCAGCCTCTGAGCAGCAGTGTTAAATAAATTTTGCCAGGGAATTTGCTGGCCAGCCTAGGGAAGAGCGATCTCACACTCAGGAACTTACTTATTTGGGCATGCCCTTGATGGAAATTAGTACATTAAGACCTCACGGTCTTGAATCATACCCTGACTGACATGATCAGAGAACCCCGAACCATTTTTGTAATGTTTTTCTTAACCCACAATAGTTTTCATACCGAATCTGTCATTCTGTTTGCAACTGTGATGAATTGATCTGCCACCAATTAAGATTTTGTGACAGTTTCCTTTGTTCTCTATGTCCTATTTAAGTAACTATGTAACTGTGAATCCTTGGACACTCATTAAGACCTTCTGTTGATGGACTCCCTCATCCAACTGATTTGTCTTTGTCTTGTCTAGGATTTAATAAATGGTTCTCTGCAAATCTTTGAATTCCATGTCTATCCCCCACCCCCACCCCAGAGCAGGACCATGGTCTTCAGACAAGACTAATTGTTCATAGAGTCAATGAGGCACAAAGATGGACATCTTAACAACATCTATGCCATATAGATTCTCCCTCTTTATCCTGCAGGTGGTTTGGAGAATTGGTGGAGATATGGAATGGGGCTGCCATATTGTTTCCACATGAAGCTATGGATGAAACTAGCATCACAGAAGACAGAGCCAAAAGATGAGGAACTGAGTCCAGATGAAGTTTGGATTCACTTGCCTAAGGACAACATTAACTCTAGATTTAATTAAAATAAAAGCCCATGTTATCTCTTTTTGCAAAGGATGCTGGGTTTGCTTTTCTGTTGCTAATGCTGGCCCTCTAAAACCCACTGCCATGGAGTCTATTCCAACTCACAGTGGCCTTCAATAGGGTGTCCTTGAGTAGGGTGTTGCTATATCAGTGCTGACTGATCATCATCCTATGTACAACAGAACGCAACACGACCCCACTTTGTACCATTCCCACACTTGTTCTTATGTTGTAGCCACTGTGTCAATCCTTCTTATCAAAGATCTTCCTCTTTTTCACTGCCCCATTCCGGCAGTGAATGTCTGAGCATGATGTCCTTTCCCAGGGACTGGTCTCTCCAGACAACATATCCAAAGTACATGAGATGAAGTCTCTCCATTCTTGCCTTTAAGGAGCATATTACCAATTTCTAAGACAGTTTTGTGGTTCTTTGAGAAGTCCTTGGTCCTTTCAAGATTCTACACCAGCACCATAATTCAGATGCATTGATTCTTCTCTGTTCCTTCTTTGTGGTGTACATCTTTATGAGCGCAGACAATTCCTCTTTCTTCCATAACTAGTTTGCTGTTGCACCAACACCCCCAGGATCTCTATCTCCTCCTTGTTGTTGACTCTAATTCCCTAGTTGTTCCCCTGTCTATAGTACTGACTGCTCACTGCACCCTTCCCCTACCACCCTCATCCCTCCCCCCACCCTGCCCCAATTCCTTCCAGGACCATAGGTCCCACTGCTTTCTCCTTGGACTTGCTTCCCATGCCTGTCTTATATAAGTAGGCAAACCAGCTAGGACATAGGCCAAACAAAAAGAAAACAAAAGATTGGAAAAAGAAAAGGAGGGAAAAAAGAGAAAATATATACACAAATCCAGGTCTGTTTGCTGACATTCATGAGCATCTCTTCACTGATCATGGGAGAACTGTAGGAGCAGTCCCTCCCAGCCTGGAGCCCATTTTGGGGGCTCTTCGTGGGTGTCATAGCTTTGTTTTGCTCCAGTTGCTGATTTGCTATGTTCCCTTCTTGGTTCACCCCACTAGGCAGGGGTGGTGGTGGTTCAGGCCCCACTACCTCCTGCCATTTGACCCTGAATTGGGGCTGTAAAGCTTTACAGGAGCATAGATAGTTTCAGTTTTTCTCCATTGAAATAGTTGGTAGTTTTGGGCCACTAACCATGTTACTAGCACTCCAAAGTTTGCCTGATAGTGCTACCAAGGCTGGTTTGCTAGCACGGAAACCCCTTAAAAAACAAACCAACTCTCCACCATCAGGTCACTTCTGACTTTCAATGAGTTCTTGTGGAGTAGTGGGTTTCAAATTAGGCTTCTAACCATAAGTCAGTTGTTTGAAACCACCAGCCACTTCCAGGGAGAACAATGAGGCTTTCTGTTGCCAGAAAGATTTGCAGCCTTGGAAAGACGCAAAGGTAGTTTTACTCTGTCTCATTTCCATAGGGAATTGCTCATACACTAGTAATCATGATTAGGATCAGAACATATTTCCTCTTAGCTTTTCAATGGTGTTTTCCCAAACAGTACAGAAAATAGACAATGGGAAGTGAAGCCCGTTTACTGTGGTCTTCTCTGATTTTCCTCCAATCTCTGCCCTACCACTAGAGGATACAGCTTGAGTCTGCAGAGGTTTGTGTGTGTGTGTTCCTTCAAAATGATGTAGCTAGTTGGTAGTGAATCCCAGGCCATGGCTATCAAAGTCTTGCTGTATGTTTATCACAATTTTGGTGTCACCTTGGATACATACTGCAACTATGTATACTTTAGAGCTTCTCTGTCCAATACAGTAGCTGTTCAGCTGTACAGTTCCCAGTGGCTGTTAACATTTATTTATTTATGCATTCATTTATTTATTTATTTTAAAAATTATTTGAGGTATGTGTGTGATCTTATAACATTCCATACATCAACTGTATCAATCATATCTGTACATATGTTGTTACCATAATCTCCAAAACATTTTCTACTTGAGCCCTTGGTATGAGCTCCTCTTTTTTCTCCTCCATCCCATCCGCCATCCTCCTACCCTCGTGAACCCATGATCAATTTTATATTATAATTATTGTTTCCTACTTTAAACCATTCATTGTCTCCCTTCACCCATGTTTCTGTTATTTGTTCCCTTTGGGGGGAAGGAGGTATTTCAATTTAAATGAATTTAAGTGGAATAAAACAAAAAACAGGTATCGTACTAATCATGCTCCAAGCACGAAGTGTCCATGGCTTTAACTATTATACTGGGCAGGCTTACAGTATGTCAATCATGGAAGAAAGCTTATTAGATAGTGCTGCTCTGAAAGCAGAGATTCCCCTTTTTGATCAAGGTCCTAAGCTTAGAAAAACTGATATATCAGGGGAACCAGCCCCTAGCATATCATTACAGGTTCCATAGGTGAGATCAATAATAAATAGATTATAGTAAAGTCTTAGAAAATGTGAGAGATAGAAATAATGGAGTCAGACACATTTTATGATAGCATGCTCACCTCAGCCCCATTTGGTGGTTCTTGTGGAGAAAGAGGGGAGCGGCAGGAGGAGAAGAGGGCAGGGAGAGAGGATACAGGGGAGAGAGGGAGGCAAGGGAGAGGAGTTGGAGGCAGGAGAGGCAACAGAGAGCTTCTTTATTGCTGACCAAGGGGTGTGATTACAGGTAACCACGTGTCACAGGAAGGGGGTTCACTGTAGGTTATACAGCATTGGGGGGGGGGGTGAAAGAGGGACATACATATAATAGGAAGGGGAGGTATTGGGGGTCCCACATGTGACAAAATGGGCAGACCCAGACTCATGATGGTAGCCTAACTTTGGATGTCATGGAACAGGTTTGACTTGTTCTCTGGGTCTTCATAAGGACCATTAACAGTAGGGTGTGAACTCCAGACTAATGGTTGAAAGCCTTCAGGGAGAAATAATCTGTTATCTATAACAGCAGGGAGTAAGCCAAACCAGACTATCTGACAGGCTGGAAGTATCTTAAGTCTCACCATGGGTTGGCAAGTAAACTTTAATGTTTGGTAAAACTTTGGAGGAGATGGAGCTGTGGAAAAGTCTTACATTAATCCCACACCAGTAGAATATTTTTGCTTTCCAAATGGCAAAAGAAACCATTCAGGGGATGATGGACTGTGAGCTATCTAGCTGCCTGCCTACCTATTCCATACTGTCTAAACGTTTAAATGGAATTGATAGGTACTTGCTCCTTGTCCCGAGGATGAGTGCATCTGCAGTAGACTGCTTCGTAAAGGATGATTAATCTGTTGTTATATATCAAGCCTCTTGAAAATACTATATAAATAAAATTATAAATATAAATTAAAACACGCATCTCTCCACTCTGATCTATTACATGGATACATATTTCTTGGGATTTGGAAAAGCACATGTTTCATTCTCCGGCTGGTGATTCATTAAGCTATCACTCTCCAAGCCAAATTATCTTCCTAGGTTTCTAGGCCCATTTCCCACTAGGAAAAAAAAAAAAGATGTAATCATTTCAATTCTAACAGGAAGTAAAGCTCTCCAAATTTGTAGAATATATTCAAATTGGGGAATGGTAACTATGGTGTAAATAAACCTTTATTAGACAGAATATACTCATGAAAGATTATATTGTCACCCAGATACCAAAAGTGAGTTACTCTCCCAGGGGAAGGGCTGGTGAGCTTGCTTTTCTTTGCTGTATGTTTCGGTGGCAGAAAAAGAAAAAAAGTGATGATGAACAGATAACACATAGGACCCAAAATGACTGTTTCTTGTTGGTTTGACATAAATAGTTTGCATTTGCAAACATTCCCCATTTGCTTATGTGCAATAGTTGGGAAAAACCATGCAATTTTCAGAAAATTGGAGAAGGAGGGGTCACTTTTCAGCCCTGGTGCTCCTCATTGGATGGGTAATTTGGTACCAGGAGGTAGCCATGGAGACCATAAAAGTTACTCATGTGACTAACGATGCAACTAATGATGCCCACAATTACTTAATTGCAGGCATGCTTAACTGCTTTTGCCATTTTCAGAGGGTGTTTATGGCTAATTGTGGCTGCAAGTGGGTAACTACAGGTGCAATCAGATGTGTTCCTAATTTTTACATTTGTGCTGACAGCAGGAGAATTAAACAGCCCCTTCTAAAAGGGGAGATGTACAAAGGGGGTGGGGGAGGTTGACATGAGTTTGTGCTGGTCCTAGAACTAACATGGGAACAAGTACAAGTCATTCAATGTTTAAGTAGTGATAAGCTGTGACCCTTCAGCCGACCTTTGGTCTGACATCACTCCTCATGATTCCTGTGCATTTTCCTCTTTCCCTGAGCTTCTCCTACTTGGGTTCCTGCTACTGACTTTACCCAAAGGGGCCTTTTGCAATCTCATTCTAACTCTTTGACTCCTGTGCTATTGTGGGCTAGATGTCACTTCCTTAGGTTATGGTGCCGGTGTAGTCTTTTATTTAAAAATACTGTTTATAAATGGTGTGGTACTTATGTGCACAAGGGAATGCTACTGTGAGTCTACACCCTGGGACAATTGGTATGCTTGTGAAGTTTTCTCATCAAGCCTTCCACACCCAAGGTAGATACAGAGTACTTCAAATATCCTGATCAAAATTTCACTTGTTTTTTGACCAATTATAAACAATGTTAGCAATATTGTCAATAGGGGACCCCAGGGATGGCTCAATATGCGTACTTGGCTAGAAAGACAGAGGTCTCCCGGCTCTTGCATGAAGGGGGTATTCAAATCCAGCAAGCTCCAGGGTCACACTTCATACAGTGCTTGACTTCTAGTGCCCCCTTGGTTCTGAGTCTCTCTCCATGAAGGCTGTCACCTAGTGCCCCCAGAAAGCTAGCTGATCCTGCCATTTTTATACCCTTGTGTGTCCACCTTTGAGAGGACCTGTCATGCTTGCAGTGAGCAGGCAGAGAATGACTCTTCTCCAAAGTCTGGAGAATCAATTGTGTGACTGTTGCGTGCTGCTGCCTAATGCACATTCACCCCTCTGACTGCATTTAGTCCGTGACCTTACTGGGTGTGGAGCTTGAAAAGGCAGGTAGGGCACTACACCCTCATCCACCTCTAACCTCTCCTTTACTTTTGTTGTTGTCGTCGTCAGTTTTTTGGTGTATTTGTCCATTTATGAAACTCACGTACATCAATTTACAGAGTGTAGATGGTATTTAGGATATCGCAGGGAGGGAGAGGAGCTGATAACAAAGACTACAAGACAGTAGACAATATTCTAAAATTGATTGTGGCAGTGACTAGAGAACTCTTAATCAGTTCAGGATATCATGGTTTCCCCTTGGGCTTTCATGTCCAAAAAGAACAAAGTGAAAAATGGGAATACAAAGGAAATAGTTACAGCAGGCACTAAACTTACAGAGATGGATACATTTTCTAAGGATAGAAACCACCAATGGGTCTAGTCTCCCTCGTTTGCTTGTTGTCTGCCCTGCTAACCAGCGGTCATCGAATGGATTCTGGGCCCTTGTGTGTCAGAGAAGACCTGTGCTCCTCATGGCTTACAGTGGTTGTGTCTTTCAGCAGCAAATTTCCAGACCTTTCTCTCAAGACATCTGTAAGTGGGTTCAAACTCCTAACTTTCCATTCCTGGGAGAGTACTTGAGCATTCACCCAGGAACTCCTTTGACCCACCTACACGTCCCCTTTCTTCAAGTGTGTGTTATCTTTTCCTGGTCAAATGGGAGATGCTGGTTAGACACTTAAACTGCTCTAATCTCCACTCTCACATGTCCCTTCTATGCACTTGACACTCTTCTGGGAACTCTGTTGATTTAGTGGGAGGACTAGAGCAGACTCTGTGCTCAAGGGGCATTTTTCTGTGAGAAAGTATGCTAATGTTTTATTCATCTCCTTTGGTTAGGGACCTGAGGCACAAGCTTTATCCCCAGACAGTGGCAGAACTGTAAGCGTTGACAAGTAATGAAAGTGAGAACTGTTGATCACTGGAACTCTCTTAGGAGAATTTCCTGATTAGAAGAAGGCCTTTGTATGACATTTGACGTGGGAGGTGAAGCCCTGAAGGTCTTCTTCACTCACCAAAAATAGCTGCTAAACTGGCTTGCTTTAGCAAATATGTTGAATGGTACTGTTCTTAAAAGAGAATGGAGAAGAAGGGTGGGCAGAGAGATGGAGGGAAGGGAGCCCAGACACAACAGCAGAAGGATGTCTGTGACCCTTCGTGGTGATGCACAAATTCTCATTAAAATCACCAAATTAGTTCAAGGTTTAATATGCATGATTCCATGGTGGAGTCTGGTGAAGACATTGAATGTGATTTCTGGACTGTTCCCTGGAGTTTTCAGTTCATAAATGCACAAAATTCATTTTTTTTGTTCAAACCAATCTTCTCTCTCTCTCTCTCTCTCTCTCTCTCACACACACACACACACACACACACACCCCACATTGTGATAAGAAGGGAACCCGGGTTGGAGATGGATGAGAGCAGGGTTATTTTATTAACTAAGAAATGCCAGGCAGAGGGCACCAGCATATTTGGAGTGGTGGGCTTGGTGCCCACACCTGGGTTTGAGCAACCACAGTCAAAAGATGAATACCTCAAAGCACAAGACCATTTCCTTCAAGTTAATTCTGACTTACGGAAACCTTGTAGAAGAGTGAGAATGGTCTGCCCGGGCCCTCAAGGATGCACAGCTTTGTGGAAGCCAATTGCTGCATCTTTCACCCACAGAGCAATAGGTGGGTTCCAACCGCTGACCTTCCCCTTTGTAGCTGAACACAGAGTCACTACACCACAGGACTCCTTAGAAGATGGTTAAACTCTAAAGTCAGACGCAGCATCTTCTACCTGACTCTGGTTCAAAGCAAGCCCGTTGGACTGACTATAACTGCTCCTGTGGGTTTTGAGACTTAAATCTTTACAGTCGTAGACAACCTCATCTTTCTCCCACGGCATATAGAGTTAGACTGAAAATAATTTATGAAGGTCAGAGTTATGGGCCAAGGGGAGGACTAGAAGTTCAGGCAGAAAAGTCACCAATTGGGTAGAGGTGTACCTGCAGAGAATAGTGCCGGTTGCAGTCAGTTGTGAATCGTTGAAGGATCTCTCGCAGCTGACAATGCAATTTCCAAGGGCTAGTAGGGACTTCTGATTGGCGCAGTTGGCGGCTCACTGGTTGTTTACGTGGTGCAAAGGCTGGGGCCGTATCATCTGCAGCCCCTAGATACTTCTCTGCACTCGGGAGAGTCGATCTGCCTGAAGAATTTAAGTGAGGCGAGCATCCAGTTTACAAATATTTCCTTAAAAATTTCTAGATCTCATGAGGGAGATGACAAAAGGGACCAATTAAGACACTGTCCTTCCTACTTCTAGAAGAGAGAAGAAAGACCATTAAAAGATGTCACAAACAATAACATCAGGATTCTTCAGAAGATGCCAGCAGTTTAAGGAAGGCTTTCCGGAAGAGGTGGTCCTTGTTCTGACATTGGAAGATTAAGAGGAGTTGACTAGATGGGTGGAGAAAGGCCTTCCAGGAAGGGGAGTGTCCTGTGCAAAGGGGCAGGGACATGAGACTATAGGGAGCATTTAGGAAAATGCAAAAGAAGTAAGAAGTGGGGTTCATGTCACATCAAAAATGAGTATGTTTGCCGCCTGACAAGTGCAAAATTCATCAGAAGCACTGGAGAATCCTGTCATAGATTTTTAATGGTTATTGTCAATGCAAAGAGTGGTAAAAATGAGATCATAAATGAGAAGACGTATACATAGCTAACTAAATAAAATATCAAGCACTGTGTGCGGGGCTCACAATTCACATATTCATTACGTCTGCTCTGACAAGTGGGATATTCATATCCCCATTTTTCAGATGAGAAAACTGTGGACAAAAGCCATTAAAAGAATTGTCCAATATCATAAACTATTAAAACTGAGGTGCAAATCCATACCTGCCACAGATGCGATTTGACCTCTTGTTCTCCATTTTGTTTCTGGAGGAGGGGTCCCTCTAATAGCCAGTAGGTTTCTTTCTTTCTGTTTTTGAATTCTTTGATTTACCTAACTCTATTTTGAATGGAAGAATTTCCTGCCGGTTGAACTTCAAGTTGTAAGTAAAAGCTCATCTCGATGTGGTTTCCTAGCAACAATTTATGAAACACTTTAAAGCAATTATTCTTCTCAAGCACGTTTCCAAATGTTGAAGCATGTTCATTCACTTCAATCATTAAAATCCCCAAGAACATTTATTGTGTAGCACACAGGTCTAGTAATTATAAGCTCGTCAACAGGTTGCTTAGTGAGCTGAGAGAGACTACATTTCCCATGCAGGAGCCAAGAATTTTTTGTTTCCAGCCTAGCAAGTCAGGATAGACTCACTCCATTCTAAAGCAATCTTGATTGGGTTGTGGGGGCAAGAAATAAGAAAATGTAAATTTGAGATGGCCATCTGTAAAATGTTGAGTTCATGGCAGCAGAGTCCTAGGGAGGATTATAGTATCTAAGGTCAAAGTCAGCTAAGCAGGCAGCTTTCTGCTCCACCTTGGATCCTCCCTTGAACCCACCCCAAGATTTGGAGAATCAAAGTCAGGCAGAAGATCCACCTCCCCTCTCCAAATCCCGAATACTGCCTCATATCCCCTAATTAATCTCCTGGGTTCAGTTGCACTTCTTTCCTCCCCCCACCCCCTTAAACTTCACTTTCATTTTAATTTTCTTTAAACTATTTTATTACAAGCCCATGGAGATTTGGACTCATTGGCAGTCATGGAAGTAGGTGAGCAGAACCAAGTTGTAGGTCTCTGGGCTGCATGTCAGGCGGCTTGCAAACAGGAAGGCTCTTTGGCAAGTCAAAGAGTTGTTCATCTGGTCTGCGGGCGTGGCAGCACCAGCTTCTGTCGCCAGCTCCATACAACCAAGGATGGAGCCATTGGGCAAAATTTAATACTCTTAGGAAGTTTTAGACCCAGTTAAGATTGGCAATTTATTTTGTTTGTTTGAACTTTTGATGTTGAATGATTTCAGATTTACAGAGAATTTCCTGAGTACAATGTATATTTTTCTCCCAAATTCTCATAATGATAGCATCACATATAATTATGATGAACTTATCAAAACCTAGAGGCAATTATATGAACCTGGGACTGATGAAGTTGAGTGTGTACATACAAAACACATGTATGCACACACAAAAAATATATACATATGCACACAATAAACACATAGAAATCCACAGCAAATATTTAGGTATACATATTACATACATGCAGATGCACACACAAGGCATATACATTTATACAAACACAAAAAACAGACACATATGTAACATAGATACACAGATACATAATAGACATAGATCTATAGCCTACAAACTATTATTTAGAATTATGGGTTATTACTATACATGTGTCCCACTTGTCTTTCTCTTTATGCTGCAATAGCTTGTGTGCTACTGTGATATTGAAAGCTATGCCACCACTACCATCTGAGTCACCATAGTGAACAGATTTCAGGGGAGCTTCCATATTAAGAACAAATAGGGAAGAAGGAAGAGGTGATCCATTTTTGAAAAATGTGCCACTGAATATCTTATCAATAGTACCTGTTGCAAAGCAAAATGAATTACATATGACTCTTCTACCCATTTCTATATAATGTTCACCAAATGATTGCATGAGACCATAAAAATAAGGTGTAGAGGACTCTAGTTCAGGAGTTGGTCAGTTGCGTCATTCCTCTGGGTATAAGAGAGCCCTCTCAGAAGCAACATTAAGCAGAAGAATCACAGTGGAGCACATTCCTGCTCTCTGTCTGAAGTCATGGAGTGAGTAGGGATCGTGCCACACTGAGACCAGAAGCAAAAGAGCAGAGCACGACACCACTGAGGCCTTGCTGTGGTGAGGCAGAGTGGGAGGCTTCTTGACCCAAGGAAACAGAGGCCAAGGGACCAAATGATTAAGAGGCTGAGGACCAGAGACACATTTTGCTGCTGACAAGAAGAGGTGTGGACAAAATACTATATCTATGATGTTTTCTCATCTTGACATGTAGACAACTATTAGCTTCCATAATAACCCCTTATAATAATCATTTAAATCATTATGAATACTGTCTGTGAGTACGGTGTGTTCATTTCCATGGGGCACAGAACCCAACTGAGAAGCAGAGTGCCATGGGCAGAACATCCAGTGTCAGAATAGAGTAAAAGAAGACTGGAGAGTAGAGGCATGTTGGATCTCTGCATTGTGGCAGTTGGCCTTGGGATGGGAGAGTTCGACTCTTTTCTTCCCTTGTGTAGGCTGAGGAGGGCAAATGTGTACTCCGATCCCCCACATACCCAAATAATTTTCTTTGGTACTCAAACATTGACATGGACCAATAGTTCACCAATGATGAAATCCAAAAGGCCAACAAGCATATTAAGAAGTGCTCATGATCATTAATCATTCGGGAGATGAAAATCAAAGGAACAGTGAGAGATGTTACACCTATAGTGACAACTAAACTAAACAACAACAAAATGCTAGAGGGGGTACAAATAAATTGGAATCCTCATACACTGTTGGTGGAATTGTAACTAGGTCGAAAACCACTATGGAAAGCAGTATGATGCTACCTCTAACAGCTCTGAACAGAAACTTTATATGGTCTAGCAATGCCACTGCTGGGTACATACCCTAAAGGAGTCAGAGTCATGAACAGAGACATACACACCATTGTGATAGTTCGAGGATTTTATATCAACTAGACACTTCTAAGTAGGGGAGGAGTCAAGCCTCTCAATCAAGTGACAGCTTGATGACACCATTTTTCAAAAAATTATTTTATTGAGGGCTCATAAACTCTTATCACAATCCATACATCCATCCAGTGTATGTCAAGCACATTTGTACATTTGTTGCCCTCATTATTCTCAAAATATTTGCTATCTATTTAAGCTCTTGGTATCAGCTCCTCATTTTTCCTCTCTCTCCCTACTCCCCACTCCTCATGAACCATTGATAATTTATAAATTAATATTATTGTGTCATATCCTACATTGTATGATATCACCCAGCACCTACTTTCCTGTTGTCCATTCTCCAGGGAGGAGGTTATATATAGATCCTTATCAACAGTTCCACCCCCTTTCTACCCCATGGCCCCTCCACTCTCCCATATTGCCACTCTCACCACTGGTCCTGACAGGAATATCTGTCCTGAATTCCCTGGGTTTCCAGTTCCTATCGGTACTAGTGTACATCCTCTGGTCTAGTCAGATTTCTAAGGTAGAATTGGTATCATGATAGTGCAGAGGAGGAAGCACTTAAGAACTAGAGGAACGTTGTAGGTTTCATCCTTGCTATACTGCCTGACTGACTCATCTCCTTCCTGTGATTTTTCTATTAAGGGGATGTTTCGTGACCTAAAGATGGGTTTTGAGTCCCCAAACTGCACTTCCCCTCATTTACAATGATATAATTTTTGATGCCTGATACCTGATCCCTTTGACACCTTGTGGTCACACAAGCTGATGTGTTTTTTCCATGTGGACTTTGTTTCTTCTGACCTAGACGGCAAATTGTTTACCTTCAAGCCTTTAAGACTCCAGAGGCTATATCTCTTGAGAGCCAGGCACCATCAGTTTTCTTCACCACTTTTGCTTATTCACACATTTGTCTTCAGTGAGCATGTGGGGAACATGAGCATCATGGAATGTCAATTTAATTAAACAAAGTGTTCTTGCATTGAGGAAGTATGGAACTGCATCTCTCTCGGCCACTTCACCCTCCTTCTCATTGAGACTTCACTGGGACTCTGGGATTGCCCCCCAGGCCAGTTCCATATGGGTCTCTGATCCTGAGAGCTGTTAGCACCCTGCCATGTTCCCATTGACATTGCATTGTTCATCGGGTCCACGTGTCTCTACACCCAATGGCCCATGATCTGTCTGCTTCCTAGTTCACCCATCTGAATCACCAATCCACTGTAAACCTAAAGAGGGTTTTTTGAATAAGCATCAGATTTATAGACTTGAGTTGGACTGGGCTGCAATGCCTTCTTGATATGTAGACACTTCTTGATATAAACCTCTTACTTATATAGAGATGGGTATCTCTGGATTTGTTTCTCTAGACAATCAGCCTAACACACCCACTGCATTTATTGTGGCACTATTCACAATATCAAGAAGATGAACAGTCCAAATGCCCACTAGTAGAAGACCATTGCTATAAAGAAACAGAGTCTGAGTGGAGGGTGGAGTGGAGGGGCAGTGGGGTGGCTTACAAAGATTTTCATATCAAAGGGAACAGATTTTAGAGATTACTGATGGAGGGAAGATGAAGCTAGATTGCTGATAGGTATTAATTTGAGTGAAAGGGAAGACAGCAGTCTACAACCAGAAGAAAAGAAATCAAAAGAGGTTGGATCGAATAAGCTATTGAGGAGTTTGATAAGTAATCTACCTTGTTGAATATATAATTGAAGATCTGAAGTTGAAAACCCACACTGAACCCACAATTTAAGATTGTTTAAAAACAAAACAATAGTATTAAAGAAAGACATCCAAGGTGCACTAAAGACATTAGCTTAGAATTGTGAGAATAAAAATTTTTAATTTTTTTGAATACTAAATTGAAATTCAGAAAAAAATTCAGTCCTGGAAGCATTCATCAATTTTTGCCAAGAAAATTTGAAGACAGCTTCAAAAAGAGATCTATATTTGTGCCCATTTTTTTTAAAAAAAGGTTACAACAACCAAAATATGGCAGCCTAGCAGAATGCAGAAATTTTAAACAATATGATTAATATCATAGGCAAGTAAAAAATTACAGAAGATAATTAAAAAACCATTGCAGCAATACATTACCAGTGAGCTGCCAGAAATTAAAACTGGATTCATAAGAGACTGAATAAAAAGAGATATCATTGCTGAAGTCAGATGAATCTTCTCTGACTGCAGAGACTAGAACGAAGATGTTTACTGTGTTTTATTAACTCTCAAAAATACTCTATCATGTGGATCATGACAAACTATGGATAACATTACAAAAACTAGACATTACAGGACAACTCATTGTGTTCTGCTGGAACCTAGACATAGAAGAAGAGACAATTGTTTGAACAGAACAAAGGGATACTGCAAGGCTTAAATTCTCGAAAGGTGTGAGGGTTTTATCCTTTCATGTTCCTGTTCAATTGATACGCTGAGCAAATTAATCTGAGAAGTTGGACAATGCGAAGGAGAATGAGCCAGCATCATTAGAGGAAAGTTCATTACCAACCTGTGATTTGTAGGTAACACAACCTTGCTTACTGAAAGTCGAGAGAACTGGAAGTATTTACTGAGAAACAAAGACTAAAGTCTTCAGTATGGGTTGCGTCTTAATGTGAAGAAAACAAAAGTCCTCAAAGCTAAACCAATAAACAGCAGATTAATAAATAAGGAAAAGATGGAAATTGTCAAAGATTTTACTACACGCGGATTTGCAATCACTAATCATGGCAAGTTCGCTGCACTAGACCTGCTTAAAGTGCTGAAGAGCAAAGATGGAATTCTGAGGACTAAGGTATGCCTGGCCCTAGCTGTGGTGTTTTCACTTACCTTTTAATCACACAAAACCTGGGTGAGGAGGAGGAGGAACAAAGAAGAATTCATGCCTTTGAGTTATAGTGTTAATAAAGACTATTGAATACACCATGCCACAAAAATGGCCAAACATATATTGGAAAACTCCAATCTGTTTTTCACTGACATTAGAAGCGAGGAAGGTGAGATTTCATCTCATGTGCTGTACACTTGTTATCAGGTGGGACCAGTGCCTACAAAGGGACATCATGCTTGGTAGAGTCAGTGAAAAGCAGGGCAATGTTTCATTCAGTTGTACTTATAGGGCCACCATGATTTAGAGCCAAATCCCACTACCTAACAACAACTATACATTTTGCTATGTGCCATCAAATCATAAGGACCCTCTCTGTAACAGAATGAAATGTTGCCTGATCCTGTGCTTCCTTCGTAATTGTTGATAGCTTGAAATCAATGTTGCAGCAATTTGTAATTCCATCTGTTTGAGGGTCTCTCTCTTTTATTCTTACCCTCTGTGGTGGTCATGTGCTTATGTTAATTTCATGATTGAGATGTTAATTTCATGATTGAGATGTAGGGGTGGAGTCTAGCTTGTTAATCTGGAGATAGCCATTGAGTAGCCAATGAGGCCCCCGTGTGGGCATGACTTTCTCCTGAGGCTTCTGGGAAATCTCACTGTATTTCCCTCATGGAGATGAGAAGCTATCTCCCCAGCTGTTGGGAGTTAGCCTCAGAGACGATGAATCATGGACAAGAAAAGATAGCAGCGTCCGAGGAGTTGAAGGAGCCGGAGGAGAAGACACACAGCCTTACCCTGATGAAACCAGACCTCTGGAGCTGGAGAAGCCATGTGGAGAGCCCTGCCAGTGCTGAGTTGCTTCTACCACCACTGGATGCTGTTGATGAACCGTGAGCCCTGGAAGTGAGGAGCCATGAGAAGACCCCTGCCAGCGCCGGAATTCTGTACCCACTGGACTATGACTTCATGAGTTGGAAGGAGACATTATAGACTGGTGTTGGGCATATGGGCTAATATCAGACTTATGACTTTGAACTGGACTGGGTTGGGATGCTTTCTTAATGTCCTATTCCTCTTGTACATAAACCATACCCTTATATCCATATGCATGTCTATGAATTTGTTCTTCTATTTTACTTGGACTAACACACCCTTTGTGTTAGACAGGGTTCTCTAGAGAAACAAAGCCAGGACACTAATAATTTTATGTATATTTATATAGATAGATATCTAACATAAGAAATGGACAGTTAACTAATCTTTAAAACAGTATGAATAACTTGGTGCAACTTACTTGTGTGAGACAGCTAACACACTGGCAGTCCTTTGTGTCTTGAGGGTCACCAGATAGTCCTCTGTAGAGCAATTCAGGCTATCTGGCCACAGGCAGCAAACAGCAAGGCAGGTACCAACAGTCAGATGGATGATAGGGTCTGATAGTGCTCAGTTCAAGAGATGTATATTCCAGTAGTGTGTAGAAGAAGGGCTTTAGGAAACTTCCATCCACAGCAACACAGTCCATGGATTAGGTGTTCCATGGGTAGTGTAGCTTGCAAATCAAGGCACATGACAAGCAAGGCAGACTGCTGGTCCGAAGATCCAAGAGCGAGAGAGAAAAAGGCAAGGCTCACAGAGCCATTTATATCTCCACCATTCATTTAAGTTCACATGTGTTTATTGGATATATTGTCACAACAAATCTACCTATCTTCTTTGGCCATGAGGGCACAACAAACCTACCTATCACACCCTCTACCAGGTGTGATGTCTTTCGCCAAGCATTGGTCCCTCTTGATAACAGACCCAATTTACCATAAGTGTGGTACGTGAAATTGTGTCTTGTCCTCCTTACTTTGGAAGAGCAGTCCAGATGTCCTTTTTCTAAGACAATTTTGTTGATCTTCTGGCAGTCCATGGTATGTTCACTATTCTTCCCTAAGGCCATAACTCAGGTGTGTCACTTCCTTTTCCATCTTCCTTTTTTATTATTCAGCTTTCTCATTTATATGAGATGATTGAAAGCATCATAAAGGAATCCTTTGCAGCAGATTTATCCAATGTGATACATCACTGGCTTTCTTGATTGCTGCTTCCATGGGTGTTGATTGTTAGTTGCAGGTCAAGTGAAATTCTGACGACTTCAATATTGTCTTTATTTATCCTGATGTTGCTGATTGGTTCTGTAGAGAGAAATGTTGTTTTCTTCCAGTTGAGCTGTAATCCATTATGATGGTTTTACACTATGATTTTTGTTAGTAAGTGGTTCAAGTTGTCTTCATTTTCAGCAAGCAAGGTTGTGTCTTCAGTATATTGCAGGTTGTTAATGAGACTTCTTGCAATTCTGGTGGAATATTCTTCTACATATAGTTTAACATCTTGTATTATATAAAGTGACCAGATTTTAAGCGGGACACCATTGATTGGGGGTGGGGTGGGAGGGGGAGAAGGGTTCTTGATTAAAAATTTGGTCTATATGGAGCAACAAAATTTTTCACAGAATGTAAAAATAGTATTGTAATATATTTATTTTAATTTTAAAATGCCGTGGGACATTGTTAAATTGTTAAAAAGTGGGGCGTCTGGTCACTTTATATAGGTCAGCATGTAGTTTGGATAAATAGGGTGAAAGGAATAATGAGGAAAAATGCTGGGAAGTTTAAGGTAAAAGAAGTGGAAGACAGGGTAGAGTTCAGTAATAAAAACAACCACCATTTTATTGACAGAAACTATGGGTGTGTGTGTGGGGTGGGGGGGTAAGGGGGTAGGTATGTGCAGGAGACAGGAAAAAAAAAGAGATATCAAAGGCTGCACAAGTCAAATAATATGAATTGATAATAAATATTCACAGTATTTTTATTTTCATGTTAAAAGTTGCTGTAAGAAATTTTTATTAATTTTTTTCATTATCCAAGTAGTAGATATTCATTGTAGAAGTCTGGAAAACACAAATAAGTGCAAAAAGATAAGTCAAGACCCATGTATGGTGCCATTACTCAGAAACAACACTGTTAATATGCTGACATTCTCATCACCCTTTTCTTATAAACACAAAGTTCAGGTCATAGTCTCTCCATGTTATTTTGTATTCTTTTCATAAGCAATAACAAGGTCAATTAAAAACTTATAGATATTATCTTTGTAAGTTAATATTTATTTACCCTTTCTTGTTATTCATGTCATGATAAAAAAATGGAAAATGTAGATGGAATTTTAAAAAAGTCCATGCATTATAATTTCCTAGTGATAACTAAACCACTGATGGTGATATAGTATATATCTTTTTGGATATTCTTCTTCATATTGATAAGCATTTGTGATTAATGCTTTTACATAAATTCTTGGAAACTGTACATAATTTTAAACAAGTATAACTGTTAGGGAACTTTTTCATGCCTGTTTATATGACTTTATTCTTTATAAGTCTATTGATTTCTGACTATAAACCTAACAAGGTCAAAACCAAACTCACTGACACCTAGTTGACAACAACACATAGGAACCCTATTAGACCGGGTGTGACTGAGTTTCCAAGGCTGTAACTGTTTACAGGAGTAGAAAACCTGATTTTTCTCCCAAGGAAGTGATGGTGATTTGTTACTGCAGAACTTTTGGAACTCAGCCCAACATGTAAAGTCTTTATAAAATATGCCATTTTTTAATATTTCATCATGTAGACATGCATTCCTTCATCTGCTAATGACTACATACACTATTTTGTTATCATGAATGATCCTGTGAGACTTACCTTTGTAATTCCCTTGTGAATTCTGATTTCTAAAAACTTAATTCCAAGTATTTGAATTCCCAGGACAAAGAAACTAAGCATTTCTGGCTTATGATAGGGATGGTGAATTTGTTTTGTAGAAAGATGCAAAATAGTAGTTGATGGAGACAGAAAAGAGAAGCAAGAATCCAGGATCAAGTTTCCCTTAATTATCTAACAAGGGTTAAGGGGAGAGTGAGATTTTATTGATCAAGGGTTGTTTGAGAAGTGAGTGACAAAGCAGTGGGTTGAGGTCACAACAGTTGCCCTGATTTATCTCTGTGTCTTGTCATGGGTGGATGCAGAGCTGGCTGGTAAAATTAAGTATAAGCCACCTCCTTGACTTCAGTATTAAGGGTTCAATAACTACATAATGTGTATTTGCTATCTGCTCCCTCATCATCATTTTATACTTAAAAATAATAGTAATTATCATTGAATTATATTTTCCTAAAAAACACTTATTTAATGAACAAACACTTAAACAAATAAAAATATGTAACTGTTTCACCATCAAAAACCAACTTCATTCTGAATATTCTTATTTAATAACTTCTCATATACATATGTAACTTTGAACCAGAAGTCAGTGAATTTTTTCTTTGAACCTGATAATAGTATTTTAGATTCCATGTACCACACAACCTCTGGAGGGACTACTGGCTGCCTCATAGGTATTATAGGTTTAGAATCAGGCCACCTTAATAAAGTAGTAATTTTTGGTGGCCCAGTGCATATAAGGGTTGAGTTTACATTAAATTTAAGTCTATTAAGTGTACAATAGCATAATTAAAAAGTGTGAAAGAGTGTGAGAATTACCCAAATGTGACAGACACACAAAGTGAGCACTTGCTGTTGGAAAAACATTGCTAATTGATTCTTGGCACGGGGTTTCCATAAATCTACAGTTTGTTAAAATATACAGAGTCTGTGAAACACAATGTTGCCCTTCACAGCAGCAACAGGAAGCACAAGAACACGAAGGGCAATAAAATGAGGCATGCTTACCTCTTATACCAACAGTAGGGGCTGTGATGGTGCACAACATTTATGCACCAAGGCAGAACCAGGCAAACTACATACATAAAGCAAAGAGAGAATTTGAAAAAGTAAATATATGGTGGTCCTAAAACTGAGTGTGGTGATGGGTGTACAACTCTTTAATATGATGGAACTATTGAGTTGTATGATATGCAAATTGCATGTCAATAAAACTTTTAAAAAAATGAGGCATGTGAGAACTCACACCTGCTTTTATAGAGTAGCCATAGACAGTATATAAAATGAATGAACATGGCTTTAGTTTAATAAAACTTTATTTATTGCCTTCAGGTAATAGTTTGCTGATCTGGTTAGACAGTTTAAGGAGTCAGTGGTTGCAGTATCTATTACCTGGAAAGTCAATTGTTTGACTCCACCAGGCACTCCACATTCCATGGAATGTGGCTGTGGTAGTATGCTTCCACAGTGATTTCAGCCTTGGAAAGTCTAAGGGGCAGCTTTCTTTGTCTTATGAATTAGAATCAGCTTGATGGTAATTTTAAAAAATTAAATGAACATAGTTGGTTATTCAGAAACCAAACTTCTAACAGCTTCTGGGGCTGTTTAAAATTTTAATTGTTTGATGTTTCACTTATTGTTAACATATAGAGATCAGGATAGCTATGCTAGAATTATAGCGGTAAAGTTAAAGTGGCCACACCAATATAAGTATGTTTTAGTAGTGTAATAAAACAAATGCATTTATTTATTATAAAAATACAGAATATTTCTTTACAATGGACCCAAAGAGGACATTTTAAAGAAAAATACTCATTTGTAATCCCACATCATAGCAAAATTATTTTGATATCTTTTTCTGTCTTGATCCATGAGTATAAATTTTAAGTTATATTAATGGAAGATATACTATTACAAGAGTAATGTTGATAAGATAACTTTTATTTCATTTGACTCAATATAAATATTTCTAGTTTTTAATCTACCTGTAAAATATAGTTTTGCACAACTACAATTATTTGAATCTGCTTTTCTAAAATATTTTCACACTGACTGAAACAAACCACTTCTAAACTATTATGTAGTCCTGACCATTTACAAGAATCTTAAAATCCCTTCACCTTATTCAGAATAGTTTCCTTCTTGTCATTCTCAAGCAGCTTAATCCCATAAAAGTTTCTAGTGACTTATTTTCAACTTTTTATTATGAAAGATTTAAGTGGGGTTGGTAGTAAAATTAGTATCTATGTATCTACTGCTTAGATTTAGCAATTGATACTATTTTGCCATATTTTACACCACTTGCACACACACTATTTTTTCAACTATTTGAAACTGAATAGTAAACATGTCTTGACTCCTAAGCACATTGCCACATAGCTCTTAAAAATCTTTAGAATATCATTACCACATCTAAAATAAGAATGGTGTAATATCAACCAAAGGAGCCCTAGTCATGCACTGTTTAAATACTCAGCTACAAACCAAAAAGTCATTGGTTTGAAACCATCAGTTACTCCATGGGAGAAACATGTGGTAGTCTCATTCCATTCAAATTACAACCTTGGGAGTACAAGGGGTATCTACTATTTGATTCAATGGCAACAGGAATGGATTATCATCCCATATCTTGTCCATGTTGAAAATTTCTTAGTTATCTCCATGTTGTGGCACAGTGGTGACCCTTTCAGAATCAAGATCCAATTAAACTTTGTATACACTTTCTCCTCACTGACCAATTATCTTGTTCTCTGATAGTTCATATTTGTGAAATAATGATAAAAAATCTAATAGCTGACAGTAGTAAAAAATCTAATATCTGACATTTTGCACATTACTGCCATACAGACAACAGCTCCATTTTGTGATCCAGTGTAGTCATCTTCCATTTTCCCATAACACTGATTTTGAAATAACAAGTTGGTCTTTGAAATCTGAGTAGTGAGTCTATTCCACATGGTTAATTAATATCTTTTGATCTAAAGCAGTATCCCTATAATGTTTTCCCCATGGCATTTGTTTTATAAAAAGGCCAGGATCATTGCCTTTATTCCAGAGTCTGGTTTATCTGATAGTTTACTTATGGTGTCAGCTATACTGTTTCTCTATCTCCTGTACTGTTTGGGGACTGGAGATCTAGTCTAAATGTGAACTCGATTTATGTGAAATCTAAAATTGTAACAGTATTTCATCTTTCACTCTGATCAGCCTTGCTTCATTAGAAGCTCTCTCATATATTTATATGAGAATATGTTTCAGGTGACATGCTGGTTGATATCTGTTTTGGAATCAGACATTTTCATGATAAACTTGGAGAAACATATTTCATTTCTTCATGCCGCCATATGGAAAGAAGTAGACACTAAATAAATGTTTGCTTTCTTCCCTTTGTCTGGAGGTTCCTCTGGACCTCATGAAGAACCATTGGGACCGATATCTCAAACCCATTTGAAGAACTCATTCCTAAGTAAGACAGTGGCGGCAGCAGCAGCAGGAGCAAGACCGCAATCATTTCTGTGGAGACAGTATCATCATAATGCAATATTAGCTACTGTGATCTTCTATCATTTCCTTCCTGGAGAGTTATGACTATGGCATTGAGGATTTAAGACCTACAGACCGAACACTACTTACTACAAATCTCTCACAAAGCTGTGGCAATAAATCTTGAAATGGAAAGTCATTGCATAAAAAATTCCAACTCCAGGGAGCTGGCCATTTATTTTCCTCGGAAAGGAGGGCTGTGCTGAGAGACACTCCATGCTCCTTTAACTCTGTGGAACAGAACCCACCAGAGCATTCATCATGGAGGGTTGAGTGACGAGCGCACAGAGACAACCTGGGAGTGATGAGAAAAGAAGGGTTGCCACCCATGACCTCCCCCTTTTCAGAGATTCACTCTCAGAGTATTTTCTCTTGGCCTAGAGACTCATGCTGCACAAAATCAATACAACTGAGGATATAATTCCTGAAGGGAACTCTATCTTCAGAAACACTGAGCCAGGGGGTCTAAAATTGGACCAAATCTACAGCACGGACTTGTTTTGTCTGCATTGCATTTATGACTCTGGGTGATGCAAACATGTGCTCAGTCATTAACCTAAAAACTAGTGGTTTGAGTCTACCCAGAAGCCGCTTGTAAAAAAGATCGGGTGATCTATGCAATAGCTGGGTTTTGTGTCACCTTGACTGGGCCTGGATCCTCAGTCGTTTGACAATAATGTTTCACAAAGGTGCAGGTCATGAGCTCATGACACTTCTTTGGTGGTATGGCTTATTTACTATTCATAATCAGACTGTGAAGAACTGGCTTCTCTCTTTTTCATGCTGCTAGCCTGGACCCTGTGTCTTGTTTCTTGTGACTTTGGGCTGATGACCCGCCATGCGACCTGCTGACCCTGGGAGTTGTCAGCAACCTGTGTCATGTTGCCTGCCTTGGATCCCTTTGAATCTGCCTCCATGGGCCTTTGGTCTTCCTGCCTCCTGGTTCCTCTTCTGGCTTCCTGGTTCCCCAGGGCTGGCAGCTGAGTAAGTAGGAAAGAGCTTCCAACTTATCATGTGACCCACAGACTTGAGCTAGACTGAGCTTGCCTTACACACCAGTCATGTGCTCTGGTTTCTTGATAGATATATGAGCAGTTCTGTTTCTGTAGAAAACCAACCTAACACAATCTGCTTCTAAAATGATCATGCCTTGGAAACCCAGTGGAGCAGTTCCTCTCTAACCTGTATGAGTGACCCTGAGTCAGAATTGACTGGACAACAGTGAGACAGTGTTTGAAAGTGGGTTCGGTTTCTTCTCAATGATTAAAAATTGATGCTTTCATAAAGAAAAAGAAAAATTCAATTTCTGGTTTCTCTACACAAATTGGACTATCTAACAACAGTGGGTCATGTTCCTGTATCCCTGCTGTCTTTGGACAGTGCTAGAGCTCTCCAGTTTGCCCCAGCACTTCCTCATTCACCTTAGTGAAGTGGGTTACAAGTTTGACTACTAACTGCAAGGTCAGCACTTTGAAACCACCAGCCACGCTCCTTGGGAGAAAGATAACATTTTCTATACCTGTAAAGATTCAGTCTTTTTTTTCTTTTTTAAAGATTTAATCTTGAGGACCCATAATAACAGTTTTACTCTGTTCTACACTGTCACTGAGAGTCTGAACCACCCCCATGGCAGAGAGTGACTCCAGTGGTCAACAGAATTGAAATCCATATTAATCTCTTGCTCTGGGCCCCGTCCTCCACTCCCTTCTCCCCTACCATTTTTCTCCCATCAGTAGTGTATTTACTGAATAAAACCACAATGGACTCATCCCACTTAACAATGACCTAGAAGAGTCAGCCTAGTGTGAAACAAAGAGCTTGAGTTTATTGTAGAGGCAGCGCTCTGCTGGAATCCCACCTTGGGAAATCTCCAACTTACTAAACCTCTTGCAACTTAGTTTACTCAGGACAAAATGGATTGGATCTCTTATCCAGGTGAGGACCGAATGTTGCCATGGATATAAAGTGACTTTTTTCAGTTCCAATGATGTCAGACTCTACTGCTTCTCTCCTTCTCATATGTTTTTTGCATCATCTTTCCTGGTTCCTTTGAATGCACCTGTTCGTGAAATGTTCCAGAAATGTTAGCATTTCTCAATATTTTATCCTTGATATAACTCTCCCCCATCTCCATAACTTACTCTTCATCCAGACTAGCAGTGGTAGAGGAATTCAAGAATATTACAGGGTAATATGATAGTTTGCTTAGCTTGCTTTTGTTATTATGTACACATTTTTCTTTGCTGTAATACATTCTTCCAAATAAATGGTGAATGCCATCCAACACTTGATTACATGAATATATATTTGCTCCCTAATCATTCCTCTTCTATTTTTTATTTAGGCTTATGATAAAGTGAAATGCTTGCTGTGGCTCTTCCATCTAGAGTCATTGTAACTCCCACCCAGTAAATGTGTTGTTAGGTGTTATTGAGTTCATTCTGACTCATAGTTAGTGACCTTACGTACAAAAGAGTGAAAGGCCACCCAGTCCTGAGCTGGATGTCCTCACCATTGCTCTTCTGTTTGAGCCATTGTTGCAGCCACGGTGTCAGTCCATCTTGTGGAGGGTCTTCCTCTTTTCTGCTGCTCCTCTAATTTATCAAGCATGATGCCCTTTTCCAGGGACTGATCTTTCCCGATAGCATGTTCAAAGTAAAGGAGTGGGAGCATGAAAGTAAGGTGCAGAGAACTCTCACTCTGTGATCAGTCAGTTTTACTCTTCCTCTGGGTATAAGAGAGGCATCGTAGATGCAGGAAGAAGAATTCCAGGACTATCAAGATAGAAGCGCCACTAGTGGAATGTTTGCAAAATCCCTGTCTCTAGTGGCACATGCATAGCATAGGGCAAGCACTGAGAACACAAGGCCCAGCAGCGAAGCAGCAATGAGAGTACAAGGCAGAGTGGCAGCCTTCTCAGACCATAGAATAAGGCCGAGGTCAAGGAACCAGGTGACTGAAGACCAAAGAGAAACTTGGCTGCTGTGGATAAAAAGACTATATCCTTAATGTTTCCTGATACTGACTTGTAGCAACCTGTTAACTTCCCTTAAACACAAAAACAGAACCCCATAATTGTGAGTATTGTCTATGAGATTTATGTAGCCATTGCCATGGATTTTCAACCCAGTAGAGAAGTAGAGTGCCATGAGAGGGGTGGTTGGGGTCAGAATAAGGTAAAAGAAGATGGAGGGTGGGGACCGCTATGACTTCTGCCTGTGGAAATCAGTTTTGGCCTGATATGGAGTTGAATTTTCCTCCCTATAGAAGCTGAAGATGTAGTCCATACACCTTAACCTCAAGGTTCTTTTAATGCTGAAATTAAGACTACTATGAATATCTTCTTGTTCTTGACATATTCCTTCGTTGGGGTTATTTCTCAGTGGTAGAGCAGCGCTCACATTCTGAGTAATGGGTTTATGGTTTAGGAGAGTTTCACTCGAGGCCCTTGGTTTGCACAAGGTTATGGTGTATAGCAAGAATCCTAGATTCATTTTGCATCCCCACTGAGTTCTTTTATTTCCATTGAGTTCTTTCTGACCATTAACAGACAGTGTAAAAGAAGCATGACCCTCAGTCAGAGTTTTCAGTAAATTCCTTGCCAAACCAGGGAGGGAAAATATTACTTTCAGGAAGTTGCCTGGGTGTGTCCTTGGTGTAAATTGGGATATGTGATTGTTAGAGTTTATGTCAACTAGACATTATTGAGTGAAGGAGGGGCGGAGCACAATCTATCAGTCATGTTGTAACCTGATGACATCTCCTTGGGGGTGTGGATTTGTACTGGATCTGGATCCTGCATCTAGTTCATTCATCTCCTCTTCCCGTGCCATCGGCTGATCACAGAAGCTGTCAGTAGACTGCCAACTCTGGATCCATCTACCTCTGCATTCACCAGCATATTGCCCTCCTCCTTCTTCATCCTGCTTCCTGTTTGTCAGCTTCCACAGCTACATGAGTCAGGAGAAGCCTCCAAGTTACACCTAGCCACCTAGAATCCCACTGGATTTACCTACTTTTACAGCTGTGTAGGCCATTTCTTGATAGAAATTTCTTTCTGTAGATGCACACACATGAGTATCACTGGTTTTACTCCTTTAGAGAGCCCACCCTGACCCAGGGTACTAGAGTTTCAAGGTCATGAGACATACCTGGACCTTGCTTGGAGGACCTTCTAATTTGCAATTGCATAGCGATGTCATCTCCACTTCAGAAGGACCCAGCAGTATGTACCTGCTGTGTACACAACTAGCCACTCTGTGAGGATGGAGAAGCAGGAGGCTGAATTCTACTTCACCTACCTTGGCCAGGGAATGTTTCCCCTGTTCCTTCCTACTTACATTAGAATAACAATAATAAGGCACCAATATGAAGTTCTGGGAGATTTCAGGAAATGCAAAAAGAAGGGTTAGTCTTGCTCAGAGTCTCCAGCCAGCCTAGTCCACTTAGTGGGTAAAGATGGTGCAAAGAGCAAACAAGAAGAGTGGAATTCTTGGAGCAACACAAAGATCTAATCAGTGTGCCCTGTGGTTGACCAAGAACTTGGTCACAGCTGCACAGCTCATTCATCTCCCCTTCACTGGGAACAGCCCCTCTGGGTGCAGACTTTCCAGCTTTCCTGGAGCACTGATCAGCTTTGGCAGGGGGAAAGGGGAAGGTGAGATGGCAAGATATGGGCTGGAACAAACATGAAAAAATTGACTGCACATCAATTAAGACTTAAGAAAATTGTGCAACCATGACTTCTGCAGAATCAGCAGAAATGTTTCAAATTGATGCAGAGGTACACACACAATAAAATAAAGGTGCTAATGTGTTAAAATCAAATCCCAAAATGTGTATCTACCCCAAAGATGGTCCCTCCCCTGCTTTGGTAGTCCCACCCGTGACTGTGATGAACTGACCTGCTACCGATCATGATTTGGCAAATGTTTCCTTTGTGTCCCATGTCTTATTTAAGAAGCTGGATACCTATGAACCTTTACATGCCTTTATGGCCTCAGACTGATAGTCTTCTCTATCCTGATGATTTGACTTTGCCTTGTTTATGACTTAATAAGAGACTCTCTATAAATAACATATTGATTTGGGGCCACCCCCTGCCCAGAGCAGTTTTGTTTCATGTTTTTCCTGCATAAGATCACCACTTTCTTTCCTTTCTCTTTTCTAAGTACCCATGGTCTGCCAGTGTCCAGAGATACTGACTTTTTGGGAGAACTGAAGATTATCACTAAATAAAGCCTAAATGAGCATGCATGATTAATACACTTAAAAAAAACACCCTCATCTAAAGCACGATAAAATTACATTAAAATAAATAAATAAACAACCACGAAGAAAAGATTACTTAGCAAAAAGAAAACCTGAACAGGAAGATGCTATTTTTATGAGGGAGCTTCAGAAAGTTCTTAGAATAATTTTGTTATCTTTTAATTCTATTTTCCCACAAGCCTTATGAAGTCTCAATGCACATTACATGGAGACATTTTAACTATGAGTGTTATTTGCCTCACTTTTCTCCCCCAACCAAAAGGAATCCTCTCATTGCCAGCTACATATACTTGTTCTCCCATTTTTTAGAAAAGGGAAGGAATCTTGCTTGATGGAAGAGGTCACAAAAATAAATGGGTGGATCAGTAGTACAAAGAGCAAAAACCTATAGCTGGAGATGGGGTTTCATGAGACTATAGGATAGAAGAAAGAGCTACTATGATAGGATGAGGAGGGTGTGCTGTGGAGGACAGGGGCTCTGGTTAGTAGGCCTGTTATAGAACACAGAATCTATGGATTCATTTCAATAGTCTACAAAAATGATATTAAAATGGAGTTCCCCTTTAATCATTTTTGATTTCTGAGTAATGTTACTGGAATATGATGTCACTTCAAGACTGATCTACATGGATCAATAAAAAGTGGACTTTATTTATGCCAAAGGATTTGTGGCAGATTTTTAAAATATAGTCAATATGAAATTAGTGAAGAACAATTACATGGTATGGCTCGTCTAGCCGGAGTCTTTGTAACTCCCACCAAGTGACTAGATGGGAGCACGTCTTGGTCAGTTTGGCCATTCTGCTGAGTATAAGAATGCTCTATCACAGAGTCCAGAACAGGCATCTCATAACCCTGAAGAAAGAAGAACCGCTAAGCAGGCATGTCCAAGATTCCTGCCGGAAAGTGAGCAGAGGCTGCAGCACTGAGACCCTGAGTCAGAGCGGAGAAGCAGTGCTGAGACGATGAGGTAGAGATGCTGTCATCCTGCCCTTCTGAGTTAGTCAAGCCGAGTGCCTTTGGGCAGGGAACTGGCTCAAAGAGAGGGAGATGCTCTGGGCATTTATCGGTACCAAAGTAACTGTCAAGCACTAGCATGAGCAGGGCAGACAGAGGCCAGGGGGTTTCTAAGAAACCAAGGACCCCAGCAAGGCCAGCCTACCAACATGCTGAGAAAAGGTGCTGCTACAAACAAGTGGATGAGATCTGTGCTTTTTACTTTCTGATCTTAACTTGTGACTTGTTAACTTTCCCAACAAAGCCCCATCATTGTGAGTACTGTCTGTGAGTTCTCTGGGACCACTGAGACAGATTACTGAGCCCGACAGAAGAGTCCAGTGCTATGGGAAGGACAGTGGGTGTCACAATAGGATAAGGGAAGGTGGAGCATACCTGGCCTCTGTCTCATAGGAATCTCCCTTCTCTCTTGTGTAATCAGGGGAGGGCATGTGGAGTCCTCACACCATTTACTGAAATAGTGTTAAAAGGTAAGTGAAAAAATCTGAGCAAAGAGGCAAAAAAGATAAAAGTAGCAAAATTACAGTAAAGACAGAGCTAAGGTTAAGACATAAAAAGCTCAGGTCTGGACATTTGTCAAAGTCCCACACACTGGTGTCCCAGTGTGACATCAAGTTTCTCAGTTATGAATGTGAAGAAAAGATGATTCGAGATATTATTTGCAGTGAACGTAGATAAAATGAAATTTCTGGGACTGCCAATGTTGAGAAACTTCTATGCCATTCTCATCAAGTAGATGCTTTTGACAGCATCTCTACAAAATACTCCCAAACAAATTTTCTAGGGATGCCTTAAAAAATGACCACCCTCCTTGCAGGAAAAGAAAAACAACAGATGCAACCAGCAAAAAGCCAAATCCATTTTCTCTGATGGCTTGACATGATCTAAAGATAACATTTTGACAGCCCCAAGAAATGAATGAACTACAGAACCTTTGGACAATTCTTCAAAAAATTTTATTTTCTGAAACTGGAGCTTGGATAAAGATAGAACTCTTGAACATTTAAAGTGTTTTTCTCTAGTGCCAACCTGAGGAGTGGGGAGTGGGAGGTGAGGGTGTGTGTGTGTGGGGAGAGAGAGAGAGAGAGAGAGAGAGAGAGAGAGAGAGAGAGAGAGAGAGAAACTGTACCATCAAGAAAGAAAACAACTCTTAGCTTTGACAATCTGCCTGTCAGAAGGGGCCTCATTAAGCCCATTGCCTATATGAAACCAAAGAGCCACATTTTAAGGTTTAACTATTCTCAAAATTGCTTTAAAAATCAATAACAGTGATCTTTACAGATATGTGCTTCTCAAAAGAAATAATCCTTTGAAAGTGGGAAAATTATGTCTTCCTTACTAATACAACTAGTCCTGGTAACCTCCTGGCTTAGATCCAATTCCACCTTGTCATTACCCCAATACAGGGTTTTCGAGGCTGTAGAACTTCCTGGGAACAGATAGCCTCATCTTTTCCTGTGGGGTCCCTGGCGAGTTTTGCAGTGACCAGTGATGGAGCAGACATATCCGACCTCCTCTGGTTTCCCTACTAGCACGAGGCAGAGATCAGACATGCCTTCACCCTTCACACTTCTATCCCTCCCTATCACCAGTCATGCTTCTGATGACACTGTTATACTGGGTTTGAGGACTGATCGCAATGGCCACAACAAACTCACAAACAATACTTAGGATTCAGGAGGTTTATTAGGGAAGTTCATTGTTATTTTTGGTGCCATTGAGTCATAGTGATGCTGTGCACAATGGCACAAAACCCTGCACAGTCCTGAACTACCCTCACAATTGTTCCTGTGCCTGAGTTCATTGTTGCAGCCACTGCGTCAGTCCGTCTCCTTGATGGCCTTCCTCTGCCCCTCCATTTATCAACATGAGATCCTTCTCCAGTGACCAGCCTCTCCTGAAACTATGTCCAGAGAATGTAAGAGAAAGCCTTTACCATTCTTGTCTGCAAGGAGCTCTTGGGGCTTGCTTCATCCCAGATGGATCGGGTTGTCTTTTCGGCATTCTGTGGGACTTTGCATATTCTTCTCCAGCACAGTCCAAATGCATAGCTTCTCCTTAGGCCTATCTTATTCTCACTTTTACATGCATGTGAGGAGACTAAAAATACCATGGCTTAGGTTAGACGCAGCTTAGTTCACAAAGTAACAACCTGGCTTTTCAGTACTCTAAAGAGGTCGTGTGCAGCAGATTCATCATGATCTTCTTATTGGTCCCCTTGTGAGGATTTTGATCTTCTTTATAGGGAATCATAACCCAAGCTGAAGACTGCAGTCCTGATCTTTATTAGCAAGTGCTTCAAATCCCCCTCACTTCCCACAAGCAAGGCGTGTCCTCTGCATAGCACAGCTTGTTACTAAGCCCATCTCCTTATTAACTCCTTATCAATCCTGATGCCACGTTCTTCCTCATCTCTTCCAGCTTCTCTGCTGATTTGCTCCACTTACTTATCGACCAAGCATGGGGAGAGGACACAACCCCGAGACACACCTTCCCTGATATTGAACCATGCAGCATTCCCTTGTTCTGTTTGCACAGCTGTCTCCTGATCTGGACATCAGTTCTGCATGAGCACAATGAAATGTTCTGGAATTCCCATTCTTCTCGTGGTTAGTCATAGCTCATTATGGGCCACACAGTTGAATGACTTTGCATAATTAAAAACCAAGTAAACAAACATCTTTCTAGTATCCTCAGCCAAGATCCAGATGGCATCAGCAGTGACAGCCCTTTTGCTTCACGTCCTCTTCCTAACAGGGAAGTTAGTGGACTCCCGCAAGTCCGGAGCAGTAGATAGTCATTTGTCCAAAGCAACATCTGTCCTCAACTCACCAAATCTATCTCCAGTCTTTGGTCTCTTCGCCATGTGTTCCTTTGGCTTCTGAATCCCTGGGCCGGGAAGCTCTCTGCTGGATGCTCTTCCACAGCTGCCGAGATTCCAATCAGCGGAGGAAAAGGGGGCCTCTCATCTTGCTGCTCTAAGCGTGCCATAGTCTCTGGTGTGTCTGGTTTTGATGGTTTCCTCCAATTCAGACAGACATCTGGGATGTGTTCTTCCAACTAGATCTGTGATTTTCCTGTGTGTCAAAGACAGCTCTTAGACGGAGGAATGGGTTTGATAAACAAAAACAACCAAACTCCTTGCCTTTGAGTCAGTGCTGATTCTGCGATCACATAGGACAGGGTAGAACTGCCTCTGTGGATTTCCAAGACCGTAACTCCCTACAGAGTAGAAAATCTCATCTTTCTCCCCACTAACAAAGTCAGTTGTAGAAAAAAATCTCTAAAGGGAGAGGAGGATATGCACCTAGGTGTTGGCCATATCCCTGAAAGAGCAAGGCTCCAGATTAAAAAGTGTTCTGTACTGAAAAACTAAAAACAAAATCCACACCCAAATGTACTGTCCTCAAGTGATATTGATGCACCAAGCTCATAGAAAGTTTCTAAGACTGTAATCTTTATGGGAGTAGCCTGTCTCATCCTTCTCCCAAGAAGATGAGGGACTGGTGGGTTTGAACAACCAAACTTGTGATGAGAAGCCTGGTGTTTATCTGACAAAACAAACCAAACTCACTGCCCTTAAGTCAGCCCAGGCTTGTCACCACGCTATAGGTCAGAGTAACACTGCCCCTTTGGGTCTGGAAACATTTGTTAAAAATCTCTATGGGAGTAGAAAGCCTTGTCTTGAGCAGCAGCTGGTGGGTTGAACCGGGAGCTGGCAAAGAGCAGCCCAGCATGTAATTCATTACTCCAAGATTCCCTTTGCTTATCCCTGCAAGGTCTTTTCATTCAGCTTTAAAACAGGATAATGACAGATAAGCGAAACTTCAGCCTATGCCTAGTAGAGGGGCCAGTGGATCCTACTGACTTCAGTCATGGTATTCATTATGTGCAACAGAGAACAAAAGATCATTACAAGAGTATGATTGGTTTCTAGTTAACTCATTACTATCGAAAGGGAAACTTAAAACAAAAACAACTCATTACAAAGCCCGTGCCATCGAACGGACTCCCACCCATCATGACCCTCTATAGAGTTTTTAAGACTTTTAAATCTTCATGGGAGCAGAAAGCCTCATCTTTCTCTCCGTGAGCAACAGCTAGGTTTGAATGACAGACCCAGGACTCCTCTGAGAGTCATCCCATGTTTACTGGTAAGACCATCAGGCTCCGTAGGTAGGTCTACAGATATGTGGAAAAGACTATGATTGGATATGTGGTGGGGTAGTGGTTAATGTGTCGCGCTGCTTACTGCAGTTCAAAACCACCAACAGCTCTAAGACAGAAAGATGGGGCTTTCTACTTCCTCAAAGAGTTACAGTTGAAGTAGCTCACAGGGAAAGTTCTACCTTATTCTTTGGGTCACATCCACATCGACTCAATGGCATGAGGAAGGAGGTTAAAAGGGTTACAAGATTGACTATATCATGGTAAAGTATTGAGTCATGTCCAGGTAAGTTCTTAATGTAAGAAAGAAACCCCCAAGCAAGTTCCCTCATTTTTTGTTTGAGGATCTTTCTGCATGCTAGTTAATCTATCTTCAATCTGTATTAGAATTGAGATGCAGAGTGCTAAGTGCACAGACGGCTATGGCTTACAGTGCAAATTCTAAAAGCTGTCTGAGTCTCCACATAGATTTTTACCGAAATTGAAGGCTTTCTAATCACAATCAATTGACGTTTTACCCTCAGACAGAGTGTATTTGAAAATGGCCATTACCACTCCCTTAGTCAGTCCCCAGAGTACAGTCTTTCTCTCAGGGTTTTGCCTGGGTGTGTCCTTGATGGATGGGTGCTGGGGTTGCATGGCCAGGAGTCCTATCTGATTACCTTAGTCAGAAGGCCCTGAACAAATCTTGTAAGTTCTATCTAGCATCATATATGTTTTGTAATTAGGTTCCTATTCCATTCTGTAGTTCTGCCTGCAACTGAGAACTATTAAGAATTAATCTGCTTCCATTCAGGATTTTGTGCCCGTTTCCTTTGCCATCTTGTGTTCTACTTTGGTTGCAGGTTCTCTGTAAATGCTTAGATACCAGGATGGCCTCAGGCTGAAGTTCCTTCTCATCCGGATAAATTGTCATTGCTTTTAAGACCATTGTCCTATTACAGACATAATAAATATATCTCTGTACTTTTTGAGAATTGGGGCTTATTTTGTCCCCTGCAATCAAGCCTTCTTCCTGGGACATACTGCCTTTCCCTGGCTCACCCAGTTGTCTCTCAGCCACACTGTCTTGCTGGTTTTAGGATCGACCAGTTCTGTGAAGTGATGTAAGCATCTCAAGTGCCATCTGAATTCAAGATTCAAAATAGCATCGGAGCTCCCGCTGTCACCTGCAACCTCCACAAACCAAGTACTTTAGAGTTTAAGCTCTAATACAGCTGGATTTATATTTTAAAAGTGAAAATGCCCCATGATAGAAAAACTAAGAGAGACTGATGCTTCAATTGTCTCTTTCTAAGCTGAAGCAGGACAGCTAAACCCAATACTGCTTAGGTGGCTGGTAAGCTCACGAAAGCTCACAGATCTATTTGAAAAGCAGCATAAAGCGGAGGGGGAGTTTTGCATCTCAAAGTCTGAAGTGGTGTTTTATAGCTACAATTCTAAAGGACTTGGTTCGTGGAAGGCTGTGACTTACAGTGGGAGCCGTGGGAACCCTGACTCCATTTGGAGTCTTGGCATTGGATCAGACTCCACTTAAGTTTGACTTTGCACTTGGGAACTGAGTGTCTTGAGAGTAGATTGCCATTGCCCAGCCAGACAAGGGGAGGGGAGATCTTGTCTTCAGAGAATTTGCCTGGGCCTATCCTTAGTGAATTAGAGGCGTAGAGGAACCCATGGCCAAGACTGGGGCCCTTTAGTCCTGAAGCCCAGACACAGCCTTTTAAGCCTTTAAAAATGACAATTATGGGGGCTGAGCCCCGGTGGTGTAAGTGGTTGAGTGCGGAACTGCAGCCCCCAGGCTTGGCGGTGCAAATCCAGCCGCAGCTCTCAGGAGTGGCACTGGGTAGCGCCCACGACCACCAGAGGCAGTGATGCCCACAAAAAAAAAATGACAACTGTGTATGCCTTCCAGCCATGGTCCTTGCCCATCCTCTGCCCTCCCACCTGCAGCTATGATGAACGCCTCTGCTGCCAGCCATGCTGCCGCAATGATTTCCCTTGTTTTCCTTCATCCGTGATTAGTCCCTTGCCTAAATGCTTAGGGCACCATTTTGACCTCATGTTGGTTGTTCCCTTCATCAAGATGTTTTTTCTTTATCTTGCTGTTGTCTTCCTTAATAAAGGGGTATGTTTAGGGGTGTTCCCCCCACCCAAGATGTGGCAGTCACTGATCTGTGTCAGTTTCAGCACTGGGAGTGTTGGGGTCAAGTCTAGCCTGTCAATCTGGAGATAGCCAATGTGGGCGTGACTTTCTCCTGAGAATTCTGGGAAGTCTCACATTATTTCCCAATTGCAGGTGAGTTACTTGACTTAGTTGCTCGGAGATACACTACTGACAAGACCCAAGTGTCATTCCCTGGGAGACACACTACTAACAAGACAAGATGACCGCATTGACCCTGAGACCTAGGAACTGGAGGTGCCAGAGGAGAAGTCACATGGGCTTACCCTGATGGAACCAGACCTCTGAAGCCAGAAAAGTCACAGAGAGACCCCTACCAATGCTGAGGTGCTTCTACTGTCAATGGATACTCCCGGTGGACTCTGATCCCTGGAAATGAGGAACCATGGGGAGACCCCTGCCAGGGTCGGGATGCTTCTACTGCCAATGGGTACTGCTGATGGACCCTGAGCCCTGGAAACGAGGAGCCATGGGGAGACCACTGCCAGGGCTAGGGTGTTTCTACTGCGTCTACTGCCACTGGTCACACAAGACTCTGCACCCACTGGCCTGTGATTGTCCTGGTATCATTGCATGTGCTTCATGAGTCGCAAGGAGACTTTATAGAATGGTATCGGACATATGGGTTAATATCTGACTTATGACCTTGAACTGGACTGGGTTGGGATGCTTTCTCAATGTTCCATTCCTCTTGCATACAAACCTTTCCCTTATATCCATATGCATATCTATGATTTTGTTTCTCTAGTCTACCCAGAGTAACACACTAGAAGAGAATTTTCTTCTAGGATTTGTGAGACAATGAAATGAAGAGCAGTCTCAAGGTGGCATAGAGTCCAGAAGAAAAATTGTAGGGTCAGGAGTATTGTGGAGTCTTCAAAAGCACTCAGACAAACAAACCCAGAATCCTCACAGCCATGGATTCAATGCTGACTTTTAAAGTAGAACTTCCCTTAGGGCTTTCCAAGACTAACTTTGTTTGTTTTGAATAGAACTCTGTCTCAAGCTTTTCAGATGGTTCTGTCATTCATTTTTCTAAGATCTCAGAAGGAAAGTATTATTTTTTTTTACACCAAGGATTTAGAGAAAGATAAAGATGACATGGGGGAAAAAATAAAGCAACCCAGAATGTATAATCATAAAGATTTTTGGGGGTATAAATCTGAATTAAGAATGAGGTTATATAACTGTTTGGGGGCGGGGGTGTAGAGGCAAGGGTGGAGGGTATCATATGTCATCATTCTATTGTTTACAATCTTTAGCCGTGATAAAAACACGTTGCCTTTATTATCCCCCTTACTGTGTAACTATGGGCTAGCTTTTAAGGGGACTAGAAAGTCCACCTTGTAAATGCCAGCACGGCACCAGCAGAGTTCTTTTAGAAACACCCATGTGTTGTTACATGCAACTATCCTCTCTTAGGAAATAATCAAAATAATAATAAAGATCTGAATTCAGACTTCAGAAACACTCAGGAATGTTTGTTAAACCAGCAGAATCCAATTCAAACCATCGCTTGTGTTCTTCGCCCACACTCAGATCCTGCCCCTTCCCTGACTGCAATGGCTGTGTGAGGAAGCTTCCAAGAAGAGTTTCTGACTAGATGTGAAGTGACTCCTGGCCTGGATTCCTGCTCAGTTCTCAGGACAGCCACACCCAGGTCTTGTCAGACTGTGAGGATGCTGGACAGCTGACTTGCAAATCTGGGAGCTAGCAAATAGCTGTTTCAAACCACTATATTTGTAGTAATTTGCTGCACAGCAGTAGAAAAGGGATATTCCCTGATTTCTCTGCATTAATTCCAGGCAGCATCAGAAAAGACCCATTACTCAGCTGTGCACTTCCAAGAGCAGGGTGCCCTAGAATGGAGCAGCCATACTGCCCTCTGGTGTAGATCTGCAATAAGACATGAATTTATAGCTCCAGTTCCCTTTAGCAGAAAGGACAGAAACATATCCCGATGTATTGAAACGCCACCTGCTAACCCAGCATGGGAGTCTCGCTTCCCTAGAATAGCATCCCTTCAACAGAAACACTCCACAGCCCTAAAACGGGCATCGAAAAAAATCTGTGGAACCCTGTCACAGAGCATCAACAATGACAATTCCTCAGAAAAAATGGACAGTTTATGGGGGCACTTTATCCCAAGACTGGCATCATCTGACAGTCCTGTTCACAGTTAAGGAAGGCATGCCAACGGCCTCTCCCGCTCTTTCCAGCAGCCCGCTCACACCAACGAGGGGTTTCTGGTGGGTCTTTTAAATTTCCTTATCCAAACAACAGTTGTGAGGAGGCCAAAAGGCCTGGTGATATTTCCTTCTGTTTTAACTGCCGGTGCCTATGAACTGGAGCACTGGTAACAACTGCAAACAGAAGCCCCCAGGGAAGACACTTGTCTCCTCTCCCTCACTTTGAGCCTCACAGGGCCTGCAGGTGTTTTCTAAGTGACCCAAAAGGACACCAAACTCATAGCCATCCCCTCAGTGCTGACTCGGCACCCCCCTGCGGGTTTCCAAGGCTGTGAACCCCAATCTTTCTCGCCAGAGCTGCTAGTGTTTATGATCTGGAGGCTGTAAAGATTACAGTCCAATCTGTAATCACATTGCCAGACACCAACCACCAAATTGACTGCCATCAAGTAATTCTGACTCAGACCTTATGAGACAGGGCAGAACTGCGCCTGTGGGTTTCTGAGGCTGCAACCTCACTTCATGGGAGTAGAAATTTTCCCAAGTAGCCGGATGATGGCTTTGAACTTCTGACCTTGCAGTGATCAGCCCAACACATAATCACTTCAGCTCCTTTATATATTTCCTCTCAGGCATAGCCCTTCCCTATAGGCCTAGAGAAGCTCAACCAGCGTACAGCTGCAGAGACCCCAAGAGCACTGAGGCCTTTACTTTGGGGATTTCTGTGTTATGGTAGTGACTTTGTACTCCTGTAAAGAAATCTTGAAACTCACAAGGTTGGTTCTAGTCCATCCCACAGGGTTGCTGTGTGAGTTGGCATGGGCTCAGCGGCAGTGAGCTTGAATTGTTTGGTTTATTCAACTTTGTGCTGGGCGGACCCTATGCTACCAACACTACTAACAAGTGTTTCCCAAAGGTGTAAACGAGATGTGTTTCCAGGTAAATTCACGTGCCTCCTCAGCCCAACTCCTTCATTTTGAGTGTTTTTTTTTTTAAATTAGACCCAAAGTCAAGGTGAAGGGAACTCGTGTTTTTACATGCTCTGTTAGTCTGGGTAGAGTAGAGAAACAAATCCATAAATGCGCATATGTATATAAGGCACAGGTTTCTATACAAGAGGAATGGAACATTGAGAAAGCATCCCAGCCCATTCCAAGGTCATAAGTTGAATATTAGCCCATATTCAATGACATCAGCACAACCACAGGCCAGTGGGTGTAGAGTCTTGTGTATCCAGTGCTGGTAGAAGCAGTAGAAGCATGCGGACCCTGGTAGGGGTCTCCCCATGACTCCTCATTTTCAGAGTTTAGGGTCCATCAGGAGTATCCATTGGCAGTAGAAACATCTCAATGCTGGCTGGGTTCTCTCTGTGACTTTTCTGACTTCAGAGGTCTGGCTCCATCAAGGCAAGCCCATGTGGCTTCTCCTCCAGCTCCTCCAGGTTCCAGGACTCAGGATCTATCAGCATGCCACCATCTTGTCTTGTCAGTAGATCGAATCCAAGCGACTGAATCTATAGTCTCTCACCGCCAATTGGGAAATATTGTGAGATTTACCAGAATTCTCAGGAGAAAGCCATTGCAATACAGAGGTCTCATTGGCTATCTCCAGATTGACAGACTAGATTCCACCCCTACACTCTTAATCAAATTGGCACCAGAGTACGTAACCGCCACACGTGTCATCCTTGCAATAATATTGTAAAGTACACTGTTATGATGGAATGATCTAGGAGGCGTAGGGAAGCTCAAGGACTTGTCAAATGTGATCATCCATAAGCTGCACTTGGAATTCAGATTGGGTTAAAAAATGTAGATGGTTTTATTTTTTATTTATTTTTTGGGGGGGCATCACTGCCCTCTGGTGGGAGTGGGAAGCCTAGCCTTGCTCCTGGAGAGCTGCTGCTGGATTTGAACTGCCCACCCAGTTGGCCGCAGTCCTGCACACAACCACTACGCCACTGGGGCTCAGCCCGATGGTTTTATTTTTAATTTTAGAATAGTTTTAGATTTACAGAAAAATTTTGAAGCTGGTATAGCATTCCCAAATATCCTGAACTCAATGTTTCTTATTATTAGCTTCCATTTATGTGATAAATTAGTCACACTAAATCAATATTGGTACACTATTGTTAACTACATGCTATACACTATTCATATTTCCTTTGTTTTTGACTGAGAGTCATTATATTTTCTCCAAGGTGTATTTTTAGACAAGATTAGGTGTGTTCAGGGTGGCCTTGGCCATAGACTACAATGTGTTTTTAGGAGGAAATCCACAGAAGAGCAATTTTTGTTACAACATATAGTATACCCTTTGGAAGGAAGTCAGTCTATGTATAATATACAGTGTGAACAGTGACACTTTGCTGTCTTGAGGGTGGAGTATCTACATAAGTAGTTTGGACATGTTCAAACAACTGTTTGAACAGAATTGTCCACTGCTCTGGATAAGAGATTCATCAGTTCCTCCTTACTTATTTCTTCATTCAATTATTTATCTTTATTGGTATAAATTCATGGGTATTTATTTTACATTTGGGTGATAATCTAATTCTACTTTAAAAATTGTATTTGGTTACACATGATTTGATTTTAAATGTCTGTTTCTTACAATGCACTGTTTTGGGTCTTGATGCGATGCCATGAAGATGATATTTGCCCAGAACCTGACATCCTGGACACTAGATTCTGTTCCTGCCCCAGGTCCCTTCGCTGTGGTGTCCAAGGGCAGTCAATGCCAGAGCACAAGCCCAGACCTTGGGGCATATCCTTTTCATCTGCTCAATCTTTGATGCTTTTTAAAGTATGAATTTCAAACGTTGGAAATATGACTTTCTTAACAACAGAGAACAAACACTTGTCAAAGGTTTCATCTAACTCTCTAATTATGGAGAGAATGAGTAAGAGCTTAAAGCGAGTTCAAAGAGCATTTGATGAGCAGGATATTTCTAAGCACTTACAAAACATACTTCAAAATAAGGTCACAGTGTTAGAGACCTAACGTCCTATAGGACAACAAAGCTCTAGGCTTGATAGTAAATAGGAAAGTTAAAGAAGGGCATATGCTCCTGCGGAATTAAATCATCCTTGGACAGGCTGCCTGCTAAACAATGACTCTTGAACTAATTGCATTTTTTTCTTAACAGTTCATACTCCAATGTCATCTACAGACATGCCAGAGAGCATTCTGCTAAACTAGGAAGGACTTTAGTGGCATGGTGGTTCTAGGTTCAGTAAACTCAAAAACCAGACTCAGTGCCTCCAAGGCAACTCGCACTCACAGCGGCCTGTCCGGACCTGGTAGAACGCCCGTGTGGATTTCGGAGACTCTCCTGCTTGACCGGAGCAGACATGATCATTTCTCACCCGAGGAGCAGCTGGTGGTTTCAAACTGCTGACCTTGTCGTCGGCACCTCACCCCGGAATCCCTGATGCCACTGGGACTGATCAAGTCACGTTGACCTGCTTCTTTCTCTTCAGTATGTGGGAAAATGAAGTTTGGCCAAGTAGGTGGAAGCTTGATTTCCCTCTGGAAAACAAATGCTCTATGTGGATTCTAAATTTTAACCTGACATAATGATACTGCTTTTTATTTATTATCTATTAGATTGAGGAGTGAGGGGAGGGCCGTGCCTGGTGCAGCGCTGCCTTCATCACAGCTTCTGGCCCTGGGCTTGGCCTGTTGGAGGCTCTCTGTAAATGATAGCCGTGTGAAGGAGTGGATATTATGCTGTACGCGTTTCGTCAAAACTGGGATCATGCAAGAGGAAGTCTTTTGAGAAGGCTTCACAAATGACTTGCTATTTCTGAGGCCATGCTGTGAGGGGGTGTCTTGAGGACACAGTGTCCTGGAAAAAGGGGCTTCCCGAAGCCCAACAAAGTCTTTTAAAAATAAAAATACCATCCAGATGGCAATTTTGAATAATAATAAGTATGAAGATACATTTTAAAAAAAAAGAGAGCTCAGGCCTGACAACGTCTTGCTTTAGATTATAAATTGGCTCATTATCAGCAAGAAAAAAATCTATTGAAACATAGCCATGATCAATGGCTCATTATCCTACAGTGGCAGCCAAGAAGTCCTAAGACATAAGCCTGTGGTAAAAATGTGTCCATGTGGTACTCGGTACAGAGTATCCCAACAGGAATAATTGTGCTCCAAGAGGAATACCACGTGCAGGAAATCAGACTTGAGGGCCCTGGGCCGTTCGTCTGGAAAATAAGGCTAATTGGGATACCTCCCTCGGAGGTTTGTTTCATTAATGTTTGGTTGAGAGCTCAGAAAACTTCAAACCAAGGAGTCTTTTGTGCTGTGCCAGGCTTTATTATTTCAATACAAAACCACAAGCTGTTTAGCTGTCTCCTTTATTTTTCAATCCTTGGATCTTTTTTTTTACCTGTTATAATGACCTTCCTCAGGAATCTGTCTAGGCAAGCTCCTCATCCTTCTGCGTCCTTCTTCAGTGAAACCTTTTGTGGTGTTCATGGAAGTATTTCAAGAAGCCATTGTGGAACTGTGGAGGAGGTGCTGGGCTGCTAGTGATGTAGTCAGTGGTTCAAATCCACCAGCTTCTCCCTGCGCAAAAGTTGAGGCTATCTGCTCTCATAAAGATTGCAATCCTGGGACACTCTACGGAACAGTTTTACTCAGGACTATAGGATTGCTGTGGGTCAGGGGCAGTGGGTTTCTTTGTATAGTGCTTCAAATGAGACTTGGTTGCATGGTGAGCTGCTACCTGTGAGGTCAGTAGTTCAAAACTAACAAGACACAGGAGTCTTTCTACTCCTGTAAAGAATTTCAGTCTTGGAAACCCACAGGGAAAGTTCTACTCTCTTCTCTTGGATCACCATGAGTCAGAATTGACTTCATGGCAGTGATGTTTTTCTTTCTTTTTTGAGTGGTTTAAATATTACATAAACAGGGAGACTCTGATGCCTTCAAGTTCACAAACGAGAAGAGAGAAGGTACCACAATGGGAATGTGCCCTACAAGTCCAGTAAAAACCCTTGGCTGTCCAGTTGAGCCTAACCTTACATGACAGAGGGGACATTCCTGGTGGAATTTTCAAGGCTCTAAATCTTTGTGGAAGCAGATCGCCTATCTTTCTTCCCTAGCACGTCTCATAGGTTTGGAATTCTGGCCTCTCAGTCAGTAGCCCAGCACTTGACCGCTGAGGGCTAGGGCTTCGTCCTATAAACATGCAGTGGAAAGCACACAGGCTTTAGGCTCTGATGTGGAATCAGGGCCCTAAACACATTAGAAGCGTGATCTTTGACATGATCTAAAGTGTTCTTGCCTTCAGTTCACTCATCAAGAAGAAGGGAAATAACAGCATCTTGGTAGTGTGGCTACCATGAACTTCCAGAAGAATAGACAAATTGTTGTTGGCGTATGCTTTATAGAAGCCTCATGTACTTTGACATGTTATCCGGAGGGACTAGTCCTAGGGGGAATATATCATGCCTGTGAAGACTTTAAGTGATATGGATTGACACAATGGTTGCACTAATGGGGCCAAGCATAGCAACGATTGTGAGGATGGTATACGGCCAGATGGGATTTTATTGTGACGCATACTGACTATTTGGGCCAGTTCCAACTCAACAGCACCTAAAACAACACGGTGGTTATGAAAACTAGAGATAATGTTTGTAGGGTCGCAGTTGCACAGTAAACAGACAAGCAATTAAGCAAATAAGATAACTCACTGTCCTCTCGTCGGTACTCATTCATAGTGACCCAATCGGACAAAGTAGAACTGCTCCTTTGGGTTTCTGAGGTTGTAAGTCCTTACAGGAACAGAAAGCAAGAGTCAGGGTAGGTCAAGAAATGCATCAGGAACAAACGAGTCCAAAAATCTCCATAACAGAATGATAGTAATACTGACTCTTTGTTCACATTCTGTACGTCTGTGATGAGTCTCTCATGACTATCGCTGTGCTCCATGTCATCTTCATCCTCAAAGCCAGGTTACCATCTGGGAACCTGACACAGTGCATAGGAAAAATGGAAAAGCACATACTGGCTCTTATTAAACTTTCTGCCTGTGTGACACTACTGACTTCATCTCATCGGCAAAAGCCATGCTGTCACATTTGAACAGGCAGACATCCTTTAGGGAGAGAAACCAAAATATGTGACAACCAGCAATTCAATTTACCATAGGTAATGACACTTCATTGGCTCCTCTGACAATGGAATGAGTTAGTTTTGTACATAGAGCATTTTGAACATTCAATGACACACATGAAGCACATAATGTGTTTGCTGTATTATGGTGGTTGCTCATTACACAGAACATCAGATACCAAGTCTTCAAATTGAAAGGGGGAAAAGTGTGTAATGAGAACTGTAGACTTACATATGACATCAATCAGGGCCCAAACTCATACCAACCCCCAACCCCCAGCCCTGCCCCCCACCCCAACATACCCACAAAAAACCAAAACCTAAAATAAGTTCTGTAAAGAGAGACTATTTCTGGAGCTATGATGTCTATTCACCTGGAGCAATCGAGGAAGAAAGAGAGGCAGGAAGAGGAGGCGGCTGTGAAATGAGTGGTCCATGGCTTCCATGAGCAATGCCTTCGTGACCCTGAGACAGAAGAACTGGAGGGCGCTGGCTACCATTCCTGAATGTTTTGATCAAACAGTCACAGAAGAATCCTGATCAGAAGAAGGTAAATTCAGAAAAGAATTTCAAATTGTTGTGAACTCTATCAGACTTTCTGGAGTCTTGGAAAGTAGATGAACCCCTGAAATTATTACACTGAGACAACCTTTGTTTATTTTGCTGCCTCATGGTCTTATTATCTGGGCTACCTGGGGATGGGAGGTCCCCACAGTTTCTAGTAAACACTGGGTCTCATGGCCTTGAGGGGATCACTTCGTGGTGCTCATCACTAACTACATTAAGGGTCAGCAAGATAGTTAGGGTCTATTGTGCCAACCTGGCTGATAAACAAACCTGGGATCAATTGAAGGGTGGAGAGATAAATGGCGTGGTGAAACTTGCCTTTCTAGTTCTCGGGCCTCTTGCTTTGTGATGGTCAGACCAGGGTGCAGCTGTCTTAGTCAGTTCCCTGCTTTAGCTGGCAAGACTCACTTCCTGCAAGATATCCCTGAGGAGAAGCCACGTGGGTCCTGGAGCAGCCATGTGGAGGCCCATGCCAGTGCTGAGATGCTGACACATTCACTGATTCAGCTTTTCACCATCAGTCGGCATCATTGCATGTGTCTTGTGAGATGGAGGAGGACTTTGTGTGTTGGTGTCAGACATATGGGTTAATGTTGGACTTGTGGGCTTGGGCAGCACTGAGTTGGGATATTTTCTTGATGTGCACTTACCCTTTACATAAAACTCTCTCTTATGATTTTCTGTGGATTTGCTTTTCTAAGGTACCCAGACCAACACAGTAGGTGATAAACTGACAGCAGGTCACATCCCTCTTCCCCTTTCCACAATGCAGCACGATGTCAGCACTGGACCCCTGAGATAATCTTTGAACTTTTTTTTAAAATCTTTGAACTTTTAAATATCAAAAAATTGATATTTAACAATATCTCCTGAAGTTTTCTTAAAACTGAATACTAGTTTAGCTTAACTAGTAAAAAATGCCTGTCTTGGGTATTTTATGCTTTTAAGAACTATCTATAGGAAGTTGATTTGATAATAGTAACTCAAAAGAGGGAATGGAAGCTTTAGGGACCAGTGGCTTTATGTTCATGGAGGAAGGACAATTCAGAAAAGTATGGCAAGGACAGATGCACAATATGGAAATAGGATCAATGTCATATAAATATATATATATATATATATATATATATATATATATATCAACCTAACTGCCATTGAGTCACTGCTTATGTATGAGGGGGTCCAGACACACCCTTTTCCCTTTAGGTGAGCATGGAGCAACTTGCTCTGAGGTAGTGCACCCAGTGGCATCACCTGGGAAGGTTCTCTCTGGTTACAGTGAGTTTTTTTTTTTTTAAAGCAGTTTCATTTGAACCTTGTTTTTTTGTGATGACCAATTTAAGTGAACAGCATGCATCTGTGAAATTTTCATTACTGCTTGGGATAAATGCCACAGAAATTTTTGTGATGTTTAATGCAGCTTATAAGGACAGCACTATGGGAAAAATCAAGTGTATGAGTGGTCTTTTTCATTTCAAAGGAGGTGAAATATTGATTGATGACAAACCTCATTCTGGACATCTGTCAACTTCCCTAAAGGGTGAAAATGTAGACAAAATTTGTGTACTTGTTCTGAAAGACTGATGACAGAACCATTAAAGAGATGGAGCATTATCTGGACTATCTTGGAGTTTGGTTCAGAAATTTTAACAGAAGATTAGGGAATGAGAAGGATCACTGATAATTGTGCCTCAGATTCTGACTGATCAGGAAAAGGAGTATCACGTGGAAATACCCCTTGCTTTGAAAGAACAGCTTCAAAGCGCCCAAGACATTTTTCCCAAGGTCATTTCAGGTGAAGAGACATGGTGCTATTTTTATGACTCTGAAAGCAAACATCAATCGAGCCAGTGGAATATGCTACCTTGCCCTAAGAAAGCTTATGAAATGAAATCAAAGATGAAGATGATGCTCATATTTTTGTTTTTATGTGAGGGGATAGTACATATGAAGTTCATTCCACCATGTCAGACTGTTAGTCATGCTTTTATATTTAGAGGTTCTGAAAAGATTGCATAATGGTGTATGACAAAAAAGGCCTAATTTGTGGTAGATAGGGGACTGGTTTTGCTACCAAAACAATATACCTGCTCATGCTGCCATCTCAGTGTGCCAGTTTTTGGCAGAGAAAAGCATGTCTATCTTGCCCCACATAACTTACTCACTTGACCTCACTCCATGTGACTACTTTTTTTTTCCTGTGAAAGAAGAGGGACATAAAAGGACAATAATTTGGCAACATAGAAAAGGTGAAGGAAAAAAGATGAAGGAGGTGCTGTCTAAACAGATGAGTTTGAAAAATGTTTCCAAGAATGGAATCGCAGATTTGACAAACGTTTTAAGTCTAACAGAATACTTGGAAGGTGATGTGTGTCTTGCAAAAAAAAATTAATACATAGCTTTGAAAAAATTCATTTTGGGGAAGTATCCATATATATAACTTGAACCTCCTATGACAACCTGGTGTATCCTAAGAGTAAGTTCCTTGAGCAAGCTGTGGAATTTACAGCATTACACAGGGCTAAGGAAGTTAGGGAGTGGTCTCGATATTATCAACCAACTATCCAATTTACTTGTTGTGCTACAGATGACTCACATTTCCATAATCCTTCCTATTTCATTTCATGTACTTTGGGCACATGACCCAGAGAGAGTAGTTCTTGGAAAAGGACATGCTTAGCAATGAAACAGAGGGAAATCATCTCTTGGATTGACACAGCAGCTGCAACAATGGGCTCAGATGTGACCACATGTGTGAGGGTAATGCAGGACTTGGCAGGGTTTCATCCTGTTGTATATACTGGTTAGCTATGAGTCAGAATGGATTCGTGGGGACCTAACAACAATATCACCCAATCCTTTGGTGGGAATTAGGAAGACCATGGGGAACAGGAAGGAGCCCTGGCGAAAGAGTGGGTGAAGCATTGAGCTGCTAAGGACGAGATCAGCAGTTTAAACCCACTAGCTGCTCTGCAGGAAACAGATGATCCTGCCTGTCTCCATAATGATTTAATGTCTTGGAAAGTTAATTCTGCCACATACTATAGGGTCATACGAGCCAGATTGATTTGATGGTACTGAGTTCAGTTTTCTTGGTTTGGGTCTGGGGAACACCTAGGAGATAATTGAGGTTCTCTTCTCCCCTCTCTCTCTCTCTCTCAACACAGCCTTGCCCTCTTTGGGCCACGGTGCTTGTACGTCTTGTTTTTGGCGAACTGCCTTCTCTGCTGTCAATCTTTTTTACAATGATTTCATTTTCTGTCAGCTTCTCTCTAGAAACAAAACCACTATAAACTAAGAGTTTCCTCACAGCCACCAGGGGGGTATGGATAAACTCCAGATTCGAAGCTCACTGCCATCAATCAAGTCAATTTGGATTCATCGCAGCCTTATATATAAAAAAACAACAAGCCTACTGGCACCAAGTCGTTTCTGACTCATAGTGACCATAGAGGACAGAATATAACTTGCTCCTGTGGGTTTCTGAGATAGTAATTTTTTAAAAAGCATTTTATTGAGGGCTATCACAATGCATACATGTATGTACTGTGCCAAGCCCCTTCGCCTGCCTGCTGCTGTCATCATTCTCCAAACCTCTGCTTTTCCACCTGAACCCCTGACGAAAGCTTCTCACCCCTTCACCGTCCCTCTCCCCCCGCCCTACCATCCCCTATGACTTTATAAATTATTATTATTTGGCAATCTCTTATGTTGCCCGACATCTCACCTCGCCCACTCCTCTGATGACTGTCCTCCAGACAGGAGGTGATGTGTAGAGCCTTTTGATTGGCTTCCCTTCTCTATCCCACCTTCTCGCCACCTATCAGTTATCTCAACTCTCACTACTGGTCCTGAGGGGTTCATCTGTTTGGGTTCTCTGAATTTCCAGTTCCCGTCTGTACCGGTAAACCTCTTCCAGTCCAGCTGGATTTGTAAGGAAGAATCGGGATCATGATAATTGGGGCAGAGGAAGCCTTTAAGAACTAGAGGAAAGTTGTTTGTTTCCTCGCTACCTCACTGCACTCTGACTTGCCCTTCTCCTCCCCACGACTCCTCTGCAAAGGGGTGTCCAATTACCTCTGGAAGGGCTTTGGGTCCCCACCCTGCTCTCCCCTGCATTCACAGTGATGTGCTTCATGTTCTTTGATACTTGATACATGTTCCCTTCAACCCCTCTGATCACACAGGTTGGTGTGCTTCTTCCATGTGGGCTTTGCTGCTTTTGCGTTAAACGGCCACTCATGTACTTTCAAGCCTTTAAGACCCCAGACACTTTATCATTTGATAGCTGGAAACCATCAGCTTCTGCCTCTGTGTTTGCCTCTGTACCCATTTGTCTTCAGCGATCATGTCGGGAGGGTGGGCACATCATGATATGATTTTTGTTCTTTGATGCCTGATTCTTTCAACACCTCATGGTCACACAGGCTGCTGTGCTTCTTCTATGGTGGACTTTCTTGCTCCTGAGCTATATGGCTGCTTGTTTATTCTCAAGGCTTTAAGACTCCAGATGCTATTTCTTTTCATAGCCATGCACCATCAGCTTTCTTCACCACTCTTGGAGATGGCAATCTTAATAGAGTAGAAAGCCTCACCTTTTCCCCAAGAAGTAGTTGGTAGCTCCCAACTGCTGGGGCCAGGAGCCCAACATGGAACCACTGACACACGTGACTGTATATAGGTCACAATAAAAGATTCTTTCTGTGGAGCTGAGTTTGTAGAGCCCTTGGGCATGGAACATTCTCTCTGGTCCTCCCCACTGCTAAGCTCTGAACTGATTGGCTGCTCCCAGCAGCAGCTTGCCTCATGTTGACTATCACCGCCTCATTTTATAGTTGAATCAGGCACTGTCTTAATTGACTGTGTCCCCCTTTTTTCTCTGTCTCTTTTTACTAAGGGCTTGAAAATAGCCCATCTTTGAGGATCAGGTGTCCTGGTAGCCATGGGAGACATCCTATTAGATCTTCTACAGCTTCTTAGGCCCTATGTCTTTCATCTTCCTGGCTGATATTTGGAGATAGATGAGCTTGTACACAGCTGTACTTCTCCGACAATCCTACCCACTCACCAGCTTCCCTAGTGGCATAGTTGAGTCGTGGGCAGTTCAAATCCATAGGCACTTTTGCGCCTGTACACTTGGCAACCTTGGTAACCCTAGCTAGGGTTGCTGTGAATCTACATTGACTGAGCAGCAATGGGTCTAGTTGGTGGGTAACCTGTGGCTGGTACAAAGGACTAACCACCTAGTGACCAACCCAAAGATTGGCAGTTTGAAGCCATCCAGAAGAGCCTCAGAGGAAAGGTCTGGAGATCTAATTCTGAAAGGTCACTGCCATGAAAACTCGATGGGACACTTCTCTGCTCACATGTGGCCATTCTGAAGTGGAATCAGTTTGATGTCAGAGGCTCATGCTGTACTCATATTTGTGTCTGTGTTTCAGGTTCACACGCTCTCTCCCACACACTGACAACTGCCCCAGGTGAGCTAGTCAGACTGGCAAGTGGAAAAGAGGTTATGATTGGAGGAAGCTGACAGGAATCTTAACACTGAAGAGAGGTGGAGATGTCCTTCCTTCCTTCCTTCCTTCCTTCCTTTCCTTCCTTCCTTCCTTCCTTCCTTCCTTCCTTCCTTCTTCCTTTCTTTCTTTCTTTCTTTCTTTCTTTCTTTCTTTCTTTCTTTCTTTCACATGTACTCCTACAGGAAGGTGAAGGGCAGAAAAGAACGTTTCCTTTTCAACAGAAGGGACGGGGAGATTGGAGATAATGAAAAGAGGGTAGAGGAGAGAAACACAAGATATTTACACTACCCTGCACTACTCCACAATGACTGAATAGATAAGAGCACAGTGTGTTAGTCTCGGTGGAGTAGAGAAACAGATTCATGGAGACTCATATGTGTATAAGAGCTTTATATCAAAGAGTAATTATATATTAAGAAAACAGCCCCTCCCAGTCCAAGTCCCAAAGTCGGATATTAGGCCAGGTGTCTGATACTAGTCTATAAATTATTCTTCAGACTCATGTAACACATGTAATGATGATCATAGGTCATGTAAGGAAGATCATAGGTCAGTGGGTGGCGAGTCTTGTGGATCCAGTGGTGCTGGAAGGATCTCAGCACTGGCATGGGTCTCATATGGCTCTTCCAGCTCCAGGGCTCTTCCATCGGCAGAGTGCCAGGTGGCTTATCAGCAGGGAGACAAAGCAAAGAGTGAGTGTATCTGGCTTCCAGTGAGCTATTTATTTATTTTCATGCCTCCAAATGAAGCCATCAAGCTGTGACCTGATTGACAGGCTAGACTTCACCCCTTTGGAAGTTGACAGGAGATTACATACCTGCCACACAGAGAATGAAGTCTGGGGTTCTGGGGTGTTGGGATGCACATACTTAAAATAAGGAGGGACCAGAATACCCACTAGAAAGCCAGCCGAGGGTGAGAGGTCTGTCATTAGCAGAATATGTGGTCCAGCTTTATGTTTTGCCAGGCCTTTCAGACTAAGGGTCTTTAGACTTCTTTTCCAAAGTTCCCTCTTGCCTGACTTTTGTCCTCTACTGAAATCTTTTTTTTTTTTTAAATTGAGAACAGGACAAGAACCCAGGAAGGGAGAGCCTTAAACCTCTGAGTCTCCTTCCAGAAAGTGTGCGTGCTATGCGCAGGTTTGTGTTTGTGTCTCAGACCCACACTCTCTGCTCTATACACTGAAACACAGGATGCTGACCAGAAGGGCCCAGGTCGAAGGCGGCTTTGCTTCACAGTTTCCTGCTGAGAATGATGTCAGAAAATATTTGCCACTCTCCCATGGAGCCCTGATGGCTTAGTGGTTACCAGTGAGGCTGTGATTTTCAAGGTTGGTAGTTTGAAATCACCAGCCACCCTTGGGAGAAAGAGGAGGCTTTTTATTCCTATAAACAGTTAGGGTCTCAGAAATGCCCCAGGCCAGGTCTAGCCCGTCTACATTATGCAGTGGCATTGCTTCACTGTCAGTGAGTTTTGTGTGAGGCGCACCCTGAATCTCCTTAGGGCCTCTCTGTGGATGGTCAAAGCTCCTCTCTGCCAGACTCTAGCTTTTGGAAACCAGTCCTCCCTCTCTTCTTGCACCTAAACTATTGGTTTACCCAACAAGCAAAATAAGCATTGATTTACTTGTGCTTGCTTATGGACCTGTAGTGAACAATTCAATTTTTTTACCACAATAAAGGTTCTGTTTCAGATCTGACTAGTGTTTCTATCTTCACCCCAGGGCATCTTTCTACAGAATTAAAGTGGCTTTTCAAAAGTACATTTCCTGGAAGGGAA
>PVJH01003435.1:0-31704 GCA_004026705.1 Nesogale talazaci
ACAATTATATACTGTAAAATATTAAGCAAGCTATTTACGGGCATCTAGTGTGCAAGCTAAGTTAGCTATTCTCCCCGAAGCTCCCAGTTATCTGAGGCCTTTGTGTGATTCATGGTAAAACTGACTCCCCTGCTGTTAGGATGATGGTTTGCTTCCCTCGAGGCCTTTAGGCGGGATTCAAGAGCCATTGTCAATGACTTCTAACCAGACAGACCTGGTTCATCTACCCCAGGAGTCCGAGGTCTTCCCTTATTATATCCTTCTCCCCTCTCAGTCACGCAGGTATCCCTAAGCCATTGTCACCATATATCCCTTATGACAGGCCCCTCTTGCTACATGTCCTGACCAGTGATGACCTCATGTGTCCCCCATAAGGTTATTTAAATGGGGGAAATTAAAGTTTCCTCCTCCTGAGTGCTGGAAGGCTCTGCGCTCCTCTCCCTCATCATTTAATCCCTTCCCCTACTCTCTCTCCATGTGAACCACCACGCAGTGCAGAGGTGAGCATGTTACCCTGATGTGAAATGTGCCTGACTCTTATTGTTCCTTTCTCTCTCTCTCATGCTCTCTATAGCCTTATTAGAAGAAATGATAATTATCGCTGTCCAGCTGCACCTGTTGAACCCGTGATGTATGTATCAGAAGCTGGCTTCTTCTGATAGATCTCCGCCTTCATAGACCCTCTTGGAGTCACCATGAGTGGGCTTCACTGGGCAGTAATGAGAAGTCAAATCTAAAGCTTGACATCATTTCCCTTACCTTTCCCTGTTTTTCACTGTTTCTCCATTAACACCAGGGAGTTGTCCCAGAATGACCTTCGATGGAACGGCTTCAATCTGACCCCTTAGGTCAGCGGTTTCCATCTGTGGGTTCAGAGCCTTTTGGGGGTCAAACAACACTTTCACAGGGGTCACCTGATTCATAACAGTAGCAAAATTACAGTTATGAAGTGGCTATGAAAATAGTTTTATAGCTGCTGGGGTCCCCGCCAGACGAGGAAGTAGGTGAAGGGGTCTAGGCATGAGGAAGGTTGAGAACCGCTGCCTTAGGTCATTCCTATTCATCCGCTCAACTCTGTTCCTTTACCATATGCCTACTCTGTCTTGGAAAAGGGGAGGCCCTAGTGATAACACAGGAGTTAAAACAGAAATGCCATGTCTCTGACGGGCACATTCACTTGATAAGATGGCTGTCTCTCTGCAGCCCCTGTGGGTCTCAGTGAGAAGCAGAGAGGTTAGGCAGGAAGGAACAGCTGGAGGAAAAGCAAACGGGCAATGTCATCCCTGTCCAGCGGGAGGTTCTGAAAGCTTCCCCATGCCCGGCCCCAGGAAAGCAGCTTCCTCTGGCTCCTCAGGACTTCGGTCTGGAGATGAGTCCCATGAGTGTCTCCCGAAGGCCCGTGAGCTGAGTGCTCTCCTCCAACACTGCCCGAATCAGTCAGCCAGCAAATGTTTGCGCAAATGTTTCTGCGCCTTCCCAGTGACAGCACTGTCTGCACAAGGTACCGCACGCCCTGGATCCAAACAGGGAGGGTTAATTTTTATTTATTTATTTTTTTCCACAGCAGGTAACAGGGCTCATTGACTTCACCAAGGCCACCCAACTAGTAGGGCCGTCCTACAAATCATCAAACCAAACTCACTGCCCAAGCCTCAGGTCACCACAGGTGGCCTTGCTTTTTTTTAATTTAATTTTTAAATTTTTTTTTTGGGGGGGGCATCACTGCTCTTTGGTGGTGGGAGTAGGAGGCCCAGCCCCACTGCTGGAATTGAACCTCCGTCCCAGTGGGCCGCAGTCCCGTGCACAACCACTATGCCACCGGGGCTCAGCCCGGCCTTGCTTTTTAACGAATTTATGGCCATCTTTGTCTTTCCTCCCTCCGGGGAAACAACTGGCATTGATTTCTGAAAGAAAGGGGGTGGGGGTAAGCAGTCATTGAAAATTGTCTGCAGCACCGAGACTCACAAGCGAACAAAATTTACTAAATTTGTCACATGCCCTTGAAGGAGTGCCGAAAGGGTTCCAGTAAGGGCGGACACTGGTCTCAGTCATCCGGATCCAGAAATGCAGCACTGGGCACTTTCCATCTCCTCTTTGGGTTTCAATTTCCCCTGGGAAGAAAACTGAAGCAGCGCGTTCTGCTGGCTGAGGGCGCTCTGCGTTGGCCTGCTTCTCCCAAGGTGAGTCGTTCGAAACCACAGCTGCTTTGCAGAGGCAAGATGAGGCTTTCTACTCCTGTCCAGATGTCCCGCCCCAGAAACCCACGAGCGCAGTTCCACTCTGCCCTTTTGGTCAGGTGACCAGATGTCTGACTTTTTAACCCAGTAAGAGGTGGAATGGCCCCAATGGCAGCGAGACCCCCCTAAAGAGCCTGTGCGCTTCCTATTCCGCGACTCTGCCCCCAGAGTGCTGCCAGGATCCAGGGCGGGGTGTCACGTGTCACGCATGAGCCCTGGCCTGGGTGAGGGTTGGGGGGCGCTGTTTGCGCTCCGTGTGGACTCTCTTCCTGATGCCAGCGCCGGGGAACTCGGTGTTTCCCTGCAAGGATGGGCTTCGACCATGCTGGGAACGAGTGGGACCCCTCGGGCCAGGCCCCATGTCCCCCTTAGGAGAGGCCAGCCCCTCTTCCCCGGCCTTGGGAGAGCTGCTGGCGCCAGGCCGGGGTGGAGGAGGGAGGCGCGCAAAGCCGGCGGCGGCGGACTGGGCTCTCCCCAAAAAGAGATACTCCTGATTACAGTAGCGACGTGACATGCTGAGGTCACCGCGGACATTTGTCCCATCTGGGGGCAGGAATGGAAGGTGCGGAGGCGTCACCTGATATCGCAAGGCTCGGCGGGGAGGCCGGCTCTTCGTGGCGGCTTACGGATGAATACGAAATCGCGCGCAGCTATTTTTACCAGGGGGTTGGGACAAGGAAAGGGGTGTTAGGCTGAGGAGAGGAGGAGTGGGGAGAGCACATTTGTCCTCGCGTCCCACGGTCACGTCCCTCCCCTGGCTGGCCCTCCCCTTAACAGACTAATTTTTGCTCTTTTTGAAGTCAGGGAAGGCAAAAGGCTACTTAATAGTTGTAGTTTTTTTTTTTTTTTTAAATTCTAACTGGTGAGACACCAGCATTCAGAATCAAATGGTACACCCTCCAGAGGGACCGAGGAAGACAAGGCATTCCCTTCTTGCCTCCTCTGTTTGCATTCTTTGAAACGCTCCTGTCTGAGGTGGTTGATCAAAATCTTCTTTTCCAGCCTCAGGCTGCACCTCTGTCTACCCAAGGCCAGTCTCCTGACGCCCAGCTCCAGCCCTGTCTGTGTGCGGCAGCTGCGTCCTCTTGTTAACGATAGGATTTTACTCAGCCAGGACTTTTAAAAAAGTCCAGCTTCTTCAAAGAGGGATTTTGAGGTCAGATAACTGGAGCTTGTTGTCCAGGAAGGGTGGTTACTGTGCATTTTTCTCCTGGGTGGACCAGAATCTGCGCCTGTCACTTCCTGTGCCCTGGCATGAGGTGCCAAACTCCCCACTCCAGCGACAGGCATGTGATAGGAGGAGGGTGGCCAGTGAGCCGCCTAGGGGTGGGGATTGCAACAGCGCACTTCATTTCTGATTCCTTCACATATTTTTATTCCACCGGAGTCACTTCTTTTTATTCCCACGCCCAAAATACCTGGAAGAGAAGACGCTGAAAATATTACTAGTTAAATAAGGCTTGAAATTACATCTCAGATTAGAATGAGGAAGGAAGGAGTCACTATTTGCTTAGGTTTGCTTAGGGGAGCTTCAGCTTTTTTGTGACTTGTGAGCACACACACACACACACACACACACACACCCCTCTTTGTCAAGGAGGGGAAAATCGAAATACCTCCTCATAGTGACCCCATAGGACAGAGTAGAACTACCCCTGAGAGTTTTTGAGGAGTAGAAAGTAGAAAGTCCCTTCTTTCTCCCTAGGAGCCTCTATGGTTTCAAACTGCTGACCTTAATGAATGACCGGATCCAGCCCAATGTGTGCCCCACTATGCCCACCAGGGACCCCTACAAGAAGGAAAGGTTTTTATGTATCGCTTTCAAACGCCATCTAATCAGAATGAGCATGTGAAGTGACGATGTGCAGAATGGATGAAGAGCTGGTGGGTGGGGGGTGGGGGGGAGGAGAGGTGCTAGTCTATGCTGACGTCATCTCCGGCCAGGCTCCAGCAATGAGAAAAAGCTAACCTTTTGCCTTCTGCAAGTGGAAGTGGGGAATTCACAGTTGTAAACGAGCATCCTTGGCCAAAGCCATCACCACCTCCTGCGACCCCGCACAGTTAGGCTCCTGGGAACTTTCCCACTTCTTCTAAAAGCAGAGGAGAGAAGACACTGTTTTCTAATGGAGATGGTACATCTTGAGATATTTTATCATACTCATCCCCTTCCCCAAGATGTCCCCTCATCTGCATGTCTGTTACTTCTCGCCGAGTTTGGAGGGTGATTGGAAATCACCATTGCTTTGGTTTGTGTCCGTGTGTGTGTCTATGTCATTCTGCTGTTTAAAAAATAGAGGAAAACTCCCAAGTCCAAATGGACCCACATCCTGGGGACAGCTTTCATAGAGTCACGAAGAAGGACCAAGGCCAGCATTCCCGACAGAGCCCTGCTGTTAAGTTCAAATCACCAAGCTTTCCGTCAGCAGCCCAACAACCAGGGCTCCTTAGCAAAATCCAGACCAGCCAAATCCCAGCCAAACCCACTGCGGTGGGTCACAACTCCCCCAGTTGTGACTCGCAGCGACCTGGTAGGTGGTTCGGAGGCTGTGAGTCTGTATGGGAGCAGGCAGCCTCTCTGAGTTCCCAGATGCGGCTGTGGCTTTGTACCACCAACCGTGTGGGTTTACACAAAGCCAATCCCACAGCACCACCAGGGCTCCCCGCGAGCACCTAGAATCCAAGCGCATGACTGCAAGCGAGTGGATTCCGGCCCAGTGAGCTGATAGGACAGGGCAGAACTGCTTCCCAGGGTTTCCATGCTTGTCAATCTTTATAGGAGCACACAACCTCATCTTTTTCCTGAAGGGTGGCTGGTGGGTTTAAGGTGCCGACCTTGCAGTTAGCAACGCAAGGGTTGCAACTCATCACCACCAGGGTTTCTCTTCCTGCACCTTCAGTTTAAAGTCCGTGGGCACGTCACACTCCTTGCCCAACCACCTTGCTCGGCCTGTCACTTTAGATTCATAGCCACTGAACCCAGGCCTGAGATCAGAAAACCAGACTCTGGAAGGGATTAGATTTTCCAGGAGATGAGGGTCCTTCTGCGGCCTTTGTAGCTAGTTTAACAGAAAGCACACAGGTTTAGCAATTTTTTTATTAGTCATTTTTATTAATCAAATCATAACAATTCATCACTCAGTTATTTTAAGCACACTTATGCATATGTTGCCATCAACATTTCCAAAATATTTTCTATGTACTTGAGCCCTTAGTATTAGTTCCTCTTTTTCGCCCCCTCCCTCATCTACCCTTCCACCCTCGTGAATCCTTGATCAATTATATATTATTGCTATTTCGTGTCTTACACTGCCCACTGTCTCCATTCACATTTCTGTTTTCCAGCCCCCTGGCGCGTGGGCTATAAATCTAACTTTCTGGTGGATTCCCCCTTTCTCCCGCCTCCCTCACTATCCCTGTACCCTCAAGATATCACTACTCCCACTACTGTTCCTGAGGGTTTTATCTGTCCTGAATTCCATGTGTCGAAAGCTCCTATCTATACCAATGTGTGTACTCCAGTCTCGCTAGATTAGTAAGGTAGAACTGGGTCATGGTAGTGGGGTGTAGGAAGCATTCAGGAACTAGAGGAATGAATGATGCGTGCTTCATGGGTGCTATCTGGTACCCTGGTTATTGAATCATCCCTTCCTTGTAACCTTTCTCTGGGTTGATGTCCAAATGAATACATATGGACTTTAGGTCTCCAACCGCCCCCCCCCCTTTCACATCAAGATAATTGATTATTTTGGATCTATTGATACCTAATATCTGATCCCGTGAATGCCTCATGATTACACGGCCTCATGTGCTTCATTCATCTGGGCTTATTTGCTTCCCTGATAGATGGCTGCTTGTTTCACCGCAAGCCTTTCAGCCCCCAGACACTGTATCTTTTGATAGCCAGGTACCATCCACTTTCTTCACCCCCATTTGCTTATGGACCCATTTTATCTAAAGCAGTCACGTTAGGAAGGTATCACACTGGCTTTTAAGAAAAGGGGGGGAAAAATCTTAAACCTATCCAAGTTCGAAAAATCAGTTTTCATATTTGCTGCATAGTAAAGAGAAAAAAGGGTTCCGGAAATGGCATCTCAATTTGTATCTAATTTCAGCAAAATGCTTGCAGATTGCTTCCAGCTTGAATGAGCCGAGCGGGGGCCTCTCAGTAGCTGCTTCTTTTAGCAGTTCCCTCTCAGGACGGATGCTCGCTATTTTCAGTCATGTGTGGGAACGCCAAGGCTGCTGCCAAGCTGCGGCAATTTGGCGTCACGCATGCGAGCTGCCAACCCAGAAACTTCGTTCCCCTCAGATTCATTTCTAATGCGCAGTTGGTGTGTGACCTTTCCCTTTATTCCACTGGGGTCCCAATCACTTCCTTTCTCTGTCACCCTACCTTCCCACCTACCTTCCCACCCCACGCCCCGCGGCACTTGGCTGACTTCGTCCAATAATAGCAGCGTGAGTGCCAAGTGGGCTGCGTCAAACCCTTGGGGAGATGTGAAATGAAGCACATTGTTCTGCAGGGCTCCCGGGACCAGCGTGTACTCATTAACAAAAACAAACTCAGCCGCAGTGAAATTGTACGTCTCTCTCCATAACAGACAGGAGGGAAGGATGCTGGGATTGTGCCAGAAATAGCTCTCGGGGTAGGTGGTCAGCAAGGAGCCCTGGTGGCACACTGGTTAAGTGCTCAGCTGCTAACCAGAAGGTCAGCTGTTTGGACCCACCAACCACAACACAGGAGAAAAGGCCTGGAAAGGTTACAACCTGGGGCATCATCTGGGGCAGCTGTGAGTAGGAATAGTCTGCTAATACCTAGTGACTAATGGCTTCAGCAGCTTCTACAATGCCTCAGAAGATGAGCACATCCTGGTCCTCATGCCCCCGGGTAGCCTCCTCCCGTATCCCCTCCCCTTACACATGGGCTGGGCCCTGTGACTCACGTTCAGTGTGGCAAAGGTTTCTATGTCTCATGCCACCCAAAGGGGCTTGGAGGCGGCCCCTTCCCCAGTCGAGCCTGGATTGACCACAGCCCTGACTAGCACTTTGACTGCAGCCTCGTGAGTCTCTGACCAGAGGGCCAGTAAGCTCTGCCTGGATCTGGATGCACAGAGAGGGGAGAGAACTTGCTTGTGTTTTTATGCTGCTCAGTATGGGGGTAATTGGTTATGCAGCACGAAACAGCTAAGGCCCACCCCCTGTCACTGTGTTGAATCCGAGTCATAAGGGCCCTGTGGGGCAGAGGAGACCTTCTCCCTCAGCTTCTTAAGACTGTTGGTCTTTATGAGAGCAGACCACCTCATCTCCCTCTCAAGCAATGCTGCTGGGTTTGAACTGCTGCCCTTGAGGCTAACCGCCCACTGAGGTAACCATGATTCACCCATGGCGCTACTGGGGCTCCTTCAACAATGAGTTCAGTGTACAAGTATTTCCCATAGCATGTAGTTAGACTCCTCAGGCCTCTTAGCACAGCCTTATCTGCAATCTCACATCCTGCTGCAACCTCCTCTGTCTACGTTGTAATCACGTCCCAGTCTTAGGTGCCTTTGTGCCTTTGCACAAGGTGTTCTTCTACATGGAGATGTTTTCTCTTCTCTGCAGGTGCCCCAAAATGCCCTCAGGCTATCTTCCTGGTAGTTGTCAGAGCCTCTCTTCTGTCCTTAGTGATAGTTCTGCCTGCTGGGGGCTGCTGGGGGACAGGGAGCTTCTTCATCCTCCAATCCCCATTGCCCAGCACAGTGCAATGTGCGCGTGCACCACTTTGGGACCAATGGTGAGTCCACAGAAGCAGGGATTCTTGGCAGAAGAAGAGGTTGGGTCTCTCATTCCACTCCGTCTAAGAGATGGTCTCTGACTATGAAGAGGTACCCACCCCCAATGGATTTGTTTTTCCAAAGCTATGTATTTAAGTTTTTTTTTTTTTTTACAAAACAATTATATCAACTTCAAAGTACTCTCTATTACTACACTTAATACATTTGTTAAATTTGTGATTCCATTCTTGGAAAGATTTTTCAAACTCATCTGGATGTTTGACAGCACCTCCCCACCCCCCTTTTTTTTAAAATTCATCCCTTCTTTGTCATCAAATTGCTGTCTGTTCATGTCCCTCTTCATTCATGGGGGAAAAAAAGAAGTTGTACAAAGTGAGATCAGGTATGTGGGGGGGGGGCAAGAAAGCAATCCTGTTTTGTGTGTGTGTGTATGTGTGTGAAAAACTGGCTCACTGAGATGGCTGTGGGAACAGCTGTATTGCCATAGTGGCAAAAACCAGTCACCTGTCAGCCACAAATCAGGCTTTTTTTTCTTGCCCACTGTTGCACAATCTTTTCAGAACCTCTTAAATAGGAAGCCTGATTAATAGTCTGACCTGATAGAACAAACTCCAAATGCACTATGAGTTTACATTTTTGCCCATTTGGAAAGTTGGTGGAGGTCCAGAATGATTTTTATCATCAATCAATATTTCACTTTTTTAAAAAGAGAAAACCACTCATACACTTGCGTTTTTTCCCATAGCATTGTCCATGTAAACTGTGTTAGGCATCATAGCAGTTTCTGTGGCAATTTTCCCTAGCAGGAAGCAAAATTTTATAGCTGAATGCTGATCTCTTAAATCGGCCATTACAAAAAACAAGGTCCAAGCGAAATTGCTTTCACGAATAAATTCACTGTCACCAAAGAGAAACTTCCCAGGTGATGGCACTAGGTGCACTAACTCAGAGCAAATTGTAAGATAATGCTCGTGTAGTGGGAAAAATGCATATGACAAAAACTCCGCTCTGACCAGCACAATTCTGTTTTAGGGGTTACTCCCTTCATACACCATCAAAGCACGTGATCAAAGAATATTTGACACAAAATGTATTCTGAGCAGTTAAGCAGCACATCTAACCTTCCATGCTATTGGTCAAAACCCAACCTTCAAACCGTTAGTGAAGATCATGGAAGCTCAAAAATGGACAGTTAGAGCCATTCCCACCCAGGACTTCAGAGCTGAACATGTCTTGCCCTTCATTGACATTTTAGTCCTTCAGTTTTGGAGAAAGCTGGCAAGGCACTATAGGTATGGTTGCATTACGTCTGAAAGGCAATGTCCAAGATCACATAGGTCCATGGGGCAGGGAGGGGGTCAGAGTTGCAAGAGCACCAGGAGTTAGGGCTTGGCTCTGTGGCTGTCCTGAGGTGGCTGCAGCCTACAGACTATGGTGTGTCTTCTCAAGCCATGTAGTCAGATCTCCATTGTCGTGACTCAGATGAATGTCCTGCCTGTCATGGCCTGCAGGGTCGGCAGTTCAAAACCACCAGGAGCTCTGCAGGCTAAAGCCTGGGCTTTCCACTCCCATGAACAGTTACGGTCTCAGAAACCCACAGAAGGTTGCTATGAGGCCGCATTGATCGGACAGCCGTGAATAAGGCTGGCCAGGCAACTCTCCAAGAGGAAGCTTGTGTTTGTGTCTCCATTAATGGCCTAGCCTAGGAAGAGAGGTCTCGTGGCCAGAAAGATTTCTTCTGGAACTTCCTAATAGGTGTGTAATCTATTGTCACATGGCAGAAGACTGCGGAATTCCACCCTGTCATATATCCGTTCCTTCTGGTGGTGTGAGTTACTGCTTGGGCTGAGAACCACACAGTCAGCAGTTCAAACTCACCAGTGGCTCACCAGAGAGAAAAGTGAGGCTTTCTATCCCATAAAGGTAGATAGCCTCAACAAAGAGAGAGGAGCCAGACTGCAATCCAGTGCACCAAGACATGCATGCGACATACTGGCATGAGCCAGGGAACCAATAGAGAGGTCTGCAGGGCCGGTTCCAATCCCAAGTACTTGGACACCCCCCTCCACTCCACTCCCAGAAGAATGCACTGCAGAGGACAGCACTGAAGCTACAGCTCAGGGAGAGGGGCGTGTCTGATCACCCAGAAGCAAAAGAAGATGGAAGGAAAGAGTGGAGCAGAACTTGGTCCACTAAACCCCTAGGATGATATTCCTGCTCAGAGAAGTCAATGCACAAAGAGGACCATGGGGCTGGCCCCACCACAAGACAAGCTGTCCCTCTCTGACCCATATTGCCATGAGGGACAACATGGGAGGCACACTGCAGGAATTGTGTCCATTTTGACCCCACCATACTGGGTGAAATGCTAAGGACATGCAATAGAATGCCAAGGGGAATAAAGAAATGAAGTCCCTAGGGATTACCAAAAACAGACTTTGGGGCCAGGGCATTGCACTGGAAAACACTCCTAAAGGTCAACCAACAGACTGGAACTATTTATAGACGTCTCCCCCCACCCCCCCCTTTTTTGGGTCATTGACTTATTTGTTACTTCTAGTGGTGTTTTGTTGTTTGGTTTTGCTCTGCCTTGTTTTTGTGCTTATTATTGTCTCTGCATATCTATCTAGATAAGCAAGGTGGGATAAACAATCTGGAGGTGTAAACAACAGGACCAACATTTGGGGAGGCATGGGAGAGGAGAGGTGCAGAAAGGAAGAGGGGTGTTAACAAACCCAGGGACTAGGGCACAGCAAGTGGTCTAAAATCAATGGAGAGGAAGGTCCAGGATGCCTGGTAGGGCTTGATCAAGGGTAACATAACTGAGAAGAATTACTGAAACCTGAATGAAGGCTGAATATGATAGTGGGACAAGAGGAAAGTAAACAGAAATAGAGGAAAGAGCTAGGAGGCAAAAGGACACTTATAGAAATCTAAATATAGACATGTACATATGTAGCTATATATACATGTATATGGAAATACGTCTTTATCCATATATTTTTATGTTAAGTATCAAGGTAAGCAGAAGAACATTGGGCCTCTACTCAAGTACTCCCTCAATGCAATGACACTTTGTTCTATTAACCTGGCATTCCATGATGCTCACCTTCCCGACACAATTGCTTAAGACAAAATGTGTGCATAAACAAATGTAGTGAAGAAAGCTGATGATGCACAGCTATCAAAAGGTATAGCATCTGAGATCTTCAAGGCTAGATGATAAACAGCCATTTAGCTGAGAAGCAACAAAGTCCACATGGAAGGAGCACAGCAGCCTGTGCAATCATGAGGTGTTGATGGGATCAGGTGTCAGGCATTAAAGATCCAGAACAAAAAAAATCATATCATTGTGAATGAAGGGGTGTGTGAAGTAGAGACCAAAAGCCCATCTGTAGGCAGCTAGACATGTCCTTGCAGAAGGGTTGAGGGGAGGAGATGAGCCAGTCAGGGTGCAGTAGACCACTGACAAAATATACAACTTTCCTGTAGTTCTTTATTGCCTCCCTCCAGTCCCACTATCATGATACAAATCTAGCTAGACCAGAGCATGTACACAGGTACAGATAGGAGCTGGAAATACAGGGAATCCAGGACAGATAAGCTCCTCAGGACCAATAATGAGAGTAGGGATACCAGGAGGGTCAGGTGAGAGAGAAAGGGGGAACCAATCACAAGGATCTACATATAACCCCCTCTCAGGGGGATGGACAATAGAAACGTGGGTGAATATAGACATTGGTCAGTGGAAGACATGAAAAAATAATAGCAATTTATAGATCATCAAGGGTTCATGAGGGAGGGCAGGTGTGTGTGTGGTGGGGGGGGAGGCAAGAAAAAAGTAAACTAATATCAAGGGCTGAAGTAGAAAGAAAATGCTTTGAGAATGATGATGGCCACAAATGTACAATGCGCTTGACACAATGATGGATGTATGGATTGTGATACGAACTTTATGAGGTCCTGATAAAGTGATTTAAACAAACAAAAAAAGATGCATGGCCCAGAAATCTCAGAAAAGGGAGGCTTCTACTCTGTCCTATAGGAGTGCTCAGTGTCCTAACAATTGTAATTCTTTTTTAATATAATCTTCCTTTTCCCTCTCTTCTTCTTAGCTCATTGTCAGTCTCTTGCCCATCTACACCCAACCCACAGTTCCACTTTTCTTCACAGTGGGCATCTGCTAGCGACCCTTTCTGTGATTGCCCCTGGTGGGGCTTCTGCTCATCCCTTCCCCAGTCGAGGGGGAGTTGTCTTCCTTAGCACAGAATAGAGAAGAAATCACTTCACCTATTTTTGACCTTAGGTGATCTGTCAACTGGCTGGACTGAGGTTCTTGATGGTTTGGTGTTTACACCCTAGTCTTTCTCCATGATAAGATTTCCTTTAGGATGTAGCCTGCTTCCAACATGAAGGATCACTGTGGAAAAGCTTGCTTGCTTTGTGCTGGATCTGAATCCTGCATTGGGCTCACCGTTAACTTCTTCGGCCTTAACGCGAGCTGCTGGTTTCATTGCCCACCAATCTTGGGAGTCATCAGCTGCCTGCTATCTTACCTTTAAACTTGGATTTATTCACCCCTTCACCTCTTTAGTTTAGAAGACTGCCTCCTCACTCAATGATCTTCACTTCACCCGTCCCTACAGCTCCTTGAATCAGGAAAAATCTTTAGCCTACTCCAGTCCCTGGCTGTGGAACTTGCCTGATTCTACAATTGTATAAGCCATTACCTTGGCACATGGCTTTCACTTCTATAGAGAACATAGCCCAAGATAGGCGATTCCCATTTTTCCTCAGGTTTTAGCTGGCAGTTTTAGGATAGATGAGCATTTTTCTTTTGTTTACTTAAGAACCTTACATGCCTAGGGGGTTCTGGACCTGCTCATACAGGAGCCTGGGTGGCCGTCGAGGCGATGCCCTTTGCTTCTAATCCATAGGTTCAAAACCATTCAAGATCCAAGGGCGAAAAGACATGAAAAGGGCAGCCTAGGATTCTCTGGGGGCAGCCCCAGTCTCTCAGCTAGAATCACTGTGAGTTAGGATAGCTTTGGCAGCACACAACTACAAGAGCAGGGCCTGTGCATGGGTTTCAGCTCCCACTCACTCTTTTTCCCAGGGCCCACGTGCCCTGACAGGACTCCTTAGCATAACCTTGCACTCAATGCACATTAAGTGAACCTGGAGAGAAATGCGCAGGTGACATCCCAGAGCCCAGGAAACTCACCGACCTAGGGCTCCTTCTAGAGGCCCCCACCTCTGAATTCAGCTGTCTAGCCAGGGCTGGGATTCTAGCTTCCTGCCTTATCTACCTCTCTCTCGCCCTTTTCCTCTCCTCCCATCCCACCCCCTCTCTCCAAGAGCCAGCAGTTCAGAACACGACTCTGTTTTCCTTCCAGCGTTCCCCACACAGATGACAATATTATTACCCTCCACTCTCTAGTGCACGGATCACCAAGGCAAGCGGGGCTCCTGAGTCATTGAAGATAATTACCATTTTCCTTTCTGATCTGTGAATCAGAAATATGGACCGTCGGGGCTTCAGAACCCTTCAGGGAGGCTTCGCACGAGCAGAGCAGAGCTTTGGAAAGAACCAGGCTGCCCCAGGAAGGGAGTCACGTGGAATGTCATCGAAGGGAGTCCCTGGTGAGGGCCGCCTGCTCTCAGCCGCATCCACACAGGCGGGTACAGTCAGATCACTGTGACTCGGGCAAGGATGGAAATACCCAGCTGAGCTCACCGGCTCGCAGCAGGATGCTAGAGGTGCGCGGTGTCACCGTGCTCTTTGCTGATTTCCCTGAGTCATGTGAACGGAGCCGTGGCCAGCTTAGCCTGGCTGTAGGAAGAAGCCACAAAAAACCCTAGCGCTCCCTGCCCCCTTCCCTCCCACAGGGCAGCAACGCTGCCATCCCTCCAGAGGCCAGGATGGCATTGTCTCCACAAGACCACTGGCTGTCCCTTCTCTGCACTGCCAGCCCGTCCAGGCTGGGGCCCCACCCGGTTGCTCCTGTGCCCACAGGGCCTGGCACCGGGGTCTGGCATCGACGACGACGTTCCTGATGAATAAATGGCTGTGGGACGCGCCCTTGCACGCTCCATAATGCGGTCCATTGTTGATTCTTGACGGGACTCCATGAAGGAACAGTTTCTGCTGTCTGGAACAGGGTGTCTCCGCGTGGGGGCTACACAAAGGAAGGTGCCCACACATTGGGATCAGAGTAGGAAGAGGTCACCCGCAGGCCCAGGGGAAAAGGTCACATGAAGCAGCAGCTGTCACCTTCATGCAGAACCCTGACTCCCCAGGAAATACTAAGAGTGGCAGGCAGCCTGGGGGAATCCTGTTTCAGGGCCTTTAAACCTGCGTTCGGGCAGACTCCCATGCTTCCCCAGGACTGTCCACTAGGGAGCAGGCAGAGGCAGCAAACAGCGAAGCCCAGCTGTCCGTCCACCAAACACCCTGGCCTGTTGGCAGTTCTCAGAGCACAAGGGCAGGCCTCTCTACCTTCCTGTCGTGATCCGCGTGCGGACACCCTGCAACCATGGAAACCAAACTATACAGCTCTGTCTGAATGTGAACAAACAGGAGAGAAAATGGTCCCGGTTCTTATTTCATTGCTACCCATGCCTAGTGAGTCGTTTATTATCCTAAGCAATCAAGACAGACCTGAATTCAGTTACTCCCTCCGCCCTCCAAAAAAGGCTTATTGGAATATAATTCACATATCGCACAGTTGAGTCATTCAATCATACTAAGCAGAGTTGTCAATCATCACCACAGTCAATTTCAGAATATTTTCCTTCTCATATTCATGGCTGTTAACTCCCTGTTTCGTCCCATCTTCTCCTGCCTGTCCCTAGGCAGTTATTGTTATTGTTTCTATGTATTTACCTATCCCAGGTTTCATATACAGAAAAAAAATGCAAACAAAACAAACAAAAACCCAATAGCAGTGACAAAACAAAACAGAGGGGCGGGGGACCTCAATCAAAAAGAAAGCAGGAAATATGAAAATGGGAAAAATCTTACTATGGGTCTGAAGAGGGATCCAGTGATATGTTACTTTTAAGCTAACTGTATCTTCCAAATCAGCTCTTCAATGCTCTTTGTCAAGTAGTAAGGCTATTCACACCTCTGAACTCTGTATGGCCAGAGGGGATCGAGTCACCAAAGACTTACTCCATGTGGGGGCCCTGCAAGTGGATTTCGGACTTCCACCCTCATCTGTAACCTTCCGCAAACCAGGTGTTTAGAATCTAAGCTCTGATACCCCGTTCCCTCTTTCAGATTTGGATTTTATTATTTCAATGGTTGGATCACACAAGCTGGTTTTGCTTCTTCCATATGGACTGAATTGGCACCGATTCAATTACTTTTTAAAATGAAAAGCTACCCGGGCGTGGGGGGATGTGAACTGGGCTCCTCTTCATCTGGCCTTACAAACAGAACACCTTCCTTCATGTGTGAGCTAGCCATCTCTTCTTGGCGTGACGTCCGACGTGCCTCCTGTGTGCCTTGACAAGTCATCTCCTTTTCAGAAGCCCTAGAGATGGGGTCCCTTAATGAGCTTAAGGGTTTTTTAAATCCTCAAGGGACTTTGGTAGTATAGTGCTTCCTCACTGCCCTGCTAAATAGGAGGCCAGCAGTTGGAAGCCATCAGCTGCTCTCTAAGGGGAAACACTGGCTTCCCACCTATGGAAAGAGTTACAGTCTCTGAAACTCTTAGTGCTTTTACGCATCTCATGGTATTGAGTGTTCTTGAGTGAATCCTCAAGGATTGAATAAAACAGCACATAGCCTTATGCGAATCACCGTGTGTGTGTGTGTGTGTGTGTGTGTGTGTGTTTTGTGGGGAGAAAGGATCCCTGGGGCTGCAGTGGCTAAAGCACTCACTGTGCAGGAGTGCATGATTTCAGAGGCCAAACATCTTTTCAGGAGCAGAAAGCCTCCTCTTTCCCCCACAGAGACATCAGTGGATTTGAACAGCCCAAACTTCAATTTGCATTCCAATGGTGACACCTGGGTTCCTTGTCCTCTGCAGAGGTGAGCTATCTGGTTCCTGTGTATTCTATGCCTGTGCATGACACCTGTGACCATGGAAAGTGGTCTAGGGTGCTGGGGAGAACAAATTGACAAAGGATGATGCTCCATTCCTCATCAAAAAGAGCATTGGTTGTAAAAGGTATTTGCAATGAGTAGGTACGCTCTTGCAAAATCCCATCTCTGGATCTCCAGCATTGTGATTGTCACTGAGATCATATTTTCCAGCTAGTCAACCTTCTTTGTTTCCATCTTTCACATTCCAATTCCCACGAATCATCACACTTTCTTAGCATGCTTGATGAAATGCATACTACACAATCTGGATGAAAATCTTTGGCCTTAGTGGTTGGTATGCAAATTTGAGTAGTAGCTGCATTCATTGGTTTTCCTTGTGTCGATATTATCACTTCACCATCGGCACTGCATTTCTGGAGAGATCTGGAGATGTTCTTTTTGAGGATGAATGTAATGCCATTCTTTCCCTATTTGTTTTTCCCAGCATACCAGACCATATAATAGACTGATTCAAAATGGCAGCACCAATCTCCTCCAGCTCAGGATCACCTGGCATATTTACTTCATCTTTCAGCCTTCCATCTAATTTTTGATGACTTCCAATTTTCCCAGATCCAAACTTCATACATTCCACATTCTGACTACTGATGAATGTTTGCAGCTGTTTGTCCTCATTTTGCATTCTACCACACTAGCAAAGGACGGTTCCCAAGGTTTTACTCAACCTATGCCATTAAGGTCTACTTTGAGGAGGCAGCTCTTCCTTGGTTGCATTTCAATGCTTTCCAACCTAAGGGACCTATCTCCTGGCACTATGTCAGACAGTTCTGATAGAGTTAGTACAGTTCTGCTGCTTTTCATCAGGTTTTTCGTGGCCAGTTTTTTTCAGAAAGATATTGCCAGGTTCTCTTTCCCAGTTTGTTTTAATCTGGAAGTTCCTTGGGAACCTGATCACCCTAGGCAAACATTCTTGTATTTGAAATACTGGTGGGAACTCTTCTAGCACCAGAGCAACCTACAAACCCCCACAGTTAGGGCAGACAGTGGTGAAAACCCTGGGAAGCAGTGCTACTCCGTCCGGACAGGTCACTGAGTTGGAATCAACTCAATGGCAGTGCATTATAGAGCAATCAACTTTTGACCAGGCCAGAAGTGAAATTCTTGCGTAGAGATGTGAGCTGCTTCCCGTAAAGTCAGAGGGTTTGCAATTGAGTCCTCTTGTCTGTGAGAAGATCTGATTAGAGTGCATCACTGCTTTACCACACTAGAAGTGATTCTTAATGAATTTAAGGAATCTTTAATGAATCTCATCTTTCATTGGAAAGAAAACGAACCAACCACATTGCTTGCCCTTCAAGGAGGTGGCAGTATGCATTGGCAGTTTTCTATGGACTCGGGGTTCTCCTGCCAGCCTCCTGATGCTGTGGACTTTCCTGAAAGCTCCCCTGCTTTCACTCCCACAGTGGCACCACTGACAGGCTCTTTCAAAGATACAGCATGATGTCAGGTCATGTTAACAACTTGCTATCAAGAATGACTCTAATGTGTATGTTTTCAATGATACCTTTGATTAGTTCACCTAACATGACTGGACAAAAACAGAAACTCAGTGCTCCAGAGTTAATGCTGACCCATAGAGACCTTGTGGGACAGGATAGACTTGCCTGTGTGGATTTTTGAGCTGGCAATACTTTTCAGAAGCAGGAAGCCCCACCCTTCTTTCTCCAGTGGAGCAGCTGGTGGTTTGGACTGAGAGCCCAGCACATAACCACTATCCCACACTCTTGAATGTTTCAGCAAAGATGTTGCTAGTGTTTCCATATTCCATTGTTTAAAGTTATTCTATACCTTACCCCCACCCTAAACCCACTGTCATTGAGTTGATACAACTCATAGAACTTCCTGTGAGTCCATATAGATCATATGAGGCTGTCAATCTTTATGGGAGCAGATCGCCTCATCTATCTCCTGCAGAATGGCTGCTGGGTTTGAACCATAGACTCTAGGGTCATCAGTCCAAAGCCTTACCCACTATGCCATCAAGGTTCCTTTAAAGATAATCCATCCATATGACAAAATGCATACTGAAGGAATCCAGATGTTAGGTATTCGGGCTTATGACGAACACAGTGACAGGACCAGAGACAGTCCTCACTCACCACTGTTGAATCAATAGACAAGGTAAACACGGGCTTGCTTATGTTTCTTCATTTGTCATGAAAAGTTCCACATAAAATTTCTTTTTCTAGGTTGGGCTGGCATCTGTTTTTTTCTCCCAAGTCCACAAAACCAAAGCTTCTTTTCAAATTTACAATTCCTGCCAGGGGTGGAGTATCTGGTAAGCAAGGGAGCACAGATTTGCCTCTGCTTACTTACTAATCTCCTGGGAAACTTCACCACCACCACCACCACTCCACGTATGCATCAAAGATCTAGTGAAGCTCACATGTAATCAAGTCATTGAATGCTACAGATGAGTAAGTGAAGAAAAGCAGGCCCATGGTTACCTTGCTTACCAGACCATCGGCGCGTGCTCACCTATGCCTTTTCACACATCAGTTTTGCCTGAGCTTGATTTGATGCGAAAGAAGAGCATCGGTTCACTTGAACAAGACAGTTTTCAAATATTCTCGGGCGTCGGATGAATCAGAAATGATGGAGTTAAGCCTCCAGGAATAATCAGCTCTTAAGGCATCAAGGCAATTCTAAAATCGGTGTCTCCCCTAGACTTTCGTCTTCTTTCTAAGGAACGTTGGTTTGCCAGATCCTTTGGAAAATGCCAGTTTCCCCTCTCCCTCGATGCGCTGGTGTCCTTCAGCCTCCCCACCGCTGGACCTCATTCTCACAGGCCCCGCCCCCCTGTCGCTGTGGCCTCTGTCGTCAGTGGCCAGCTCTGCTGCTCATGTGACCTCTAACCCCGCTCGCCTTTCTCTGAGGTCAGAGGGCGAGCCTTTCCTCCTGACAAAGCACTTTCAGCCCCCTCTTGGGTTTCTGCATGGTTGATTAAACTGTCTGTGTTTATTCAGGACCCTTCTCTTCTCTCTCTGTCCGGCTGCTGACCTGTCTGTTGGTTCACTGTCAGAGGAGAAAGCTCACACGCTGTCCAGCTGACGCTTGCTAGGTGCCCTGGGAACGACTTTGGACTGGAAGATGTTTACTCAGTCGAGATGTCCGTGCATCTTCAAAGCATAGGACTTTTCGCCTGGGTGGTTTTGGAGTTGATGTTAGTGGGTGAGCCCCGGGGGCATGTGAAAGAGACAGGCCTTAGTAGTTTAAGAGTTACAGCCATTGGCAACTCCCTCAAGTTCCACGGATGCTGAACCGCTTACCTGGAAGCTCCCCAGGTTCCACATGGTCCGCGATTCTTCATAAGAGCAGGCAGAAACACCAAATCCATGGTCATTGCGTCAATTTAGGCTCACAGTGATCTTGAGTGTTGCAGGGTGAAACTCCCGCGTGGACTTTGTGTTGAATATAATCATCACCACAGCTGATGGTCAACTTTTCCCTCTTATTTCTGGTTTCTCTTTAAGCAGTGTTCCTGGGTGACTTAGAACACCCGCCTTTTGGTTAGCAGATGATTGCAAACCATTTGTGCCTCCCAAGTAGGTGTAATTTTGTGGCTTGGAGATGAGGCTGCAGGGAGAAAACGAAACCCAGTTTGTGGGTTGTTGAATGGCCAAGCGACAAGTCAGGACAAAGATATAGGGACGCCCTTCCCAGGGATTCTGGTCACGATGACAACTCCACCCCACCCCCCCACCCCCTGCTGTCAGGTCTGGACCCTGGGATAAGTTGAAAATGGAACCGGAGGTCAGATGAGAAGTCCACATCCGGGCTCCAAGGCCAACTCAAAGGCCAGCTCCACTGTGCAGACGCCCCCCCTTGCTGTAAGCTCTCCTCTCCTGTACTTGCTGGACTTCTCGATTTTTGTCTTTTATTGATTTGCATATGAATCTTATCAGACTGAATTGACTGGAAATGATTGGCGCGCAGGAGATGTGTGTGTGTGTGTGTATGTGTGTGTGTGTGTGTTTGCATGCCTGGATGCGTGTATTGGGTATGTCAGCGATGGCGTGTGTGTCCGAGGCGGGGTTCTCCAGAGACACAATATCAGTGAAGGTTATCAAGGGTAGGTTCACACCACTGTTGTGATAGTTCCAAGTCTATGCGTCAGACTGAAGGCTTCTTCCAGCTCACTTAGCTAAAGGGCTGATGCCCCCAAGATCGACAGTCCAGATGGCAGGCTTCGAGCTGCAGAGGTGAATGAATCCAACTCCCAGCATGGGCGGTGCGTGATGCAGTAGAATTGGAGGTCAGATGGCAAGTCCAGTGTTGGGATCCAAACCCGGCCAGAAACAATCAAGGCTTTTTACTCGTTTGTCGATTGGAAGGAGTCCACACTAACTTTCAACCGATTGGCTGTTGACAGCAGATCTCTTCATGGGGAGTGATTACATTGTATCACATCGCATCGTGGGTCTTTCCTCTGTCTTCACTGGCAAACCATGAAGAATCGTAGCCCAACCTAGTGGATACAAAACCTTAACATTCACAATACAGACAGAGGGAGGTACAGAGGGACATTTAAAAAATCATTTAATTGGGGGCTCATACAACTCTTATCACAATCCATCCATCCATTGTGTCAAGCACATTTGTACATTTGTTGCCATCATCATTCTCAGGACATTTTCTTTCTACTTGAGCCCTTGGTATCAGTTCCTCATTTTTGCCCCTCCCTCCCTCCCGAACCCTTGATAATTTAAGATTATGATTTTTTTCATGTCTCACACTGGGATATTTTTAGAGTACTTGCTCCCCAGTTTTCTCCAGGTTTATCCTTCCAGTCCTTCAATGCCACTTTATTCACCAGGGATAGCTTTATCTTCCCTCACAGCTCTCAATTATTTTTATAATTTGGTCACTTGCTACCTCACTTTTCTCTCACTGCCCACTTACTGTTCACCGCAGAAGGCAAACTCAGAGCGGGAACCGTCATTTAACTCCCCTTGCCTAATACCTGAGCGTGACAAGGTGAGTGGGTAGACCTTTAGTGGACTTTCGCTGGGAGCGAAAGTGAATCAATGTGCCATGGCCCAGAACTGTGCATACTCTTCACTCCCTGCTCTCCTATGGACTCTGCACGCCTCGCCTCCAACTTCCCCACCGTCCCTACATTTTGTTCAGTTCAGCTGTAAATGAGTTGCTGAAAGATTAAAAGCCTTACTCCCTAAGAAGTGGGCTTGGCAGCAGTAACACTTTTGAAATTTCGAGCCAGAGAATCCTTCCATTACGGACGCTGCCCAGTGCGTTTTGTAAGGTAGTTAGCAGTGTCCTGGCCCGCTACCCACTGGATACTGTTAGTAGCCCTTCCCCAACGCTTGTGACTACCAGAAATGTCTCTGGCGGTTTTCAAACCATTTGATGGAGAACCCAGAATTTACAGGATATGAGATGGAGGGTACAGCCGTGGAAGCAAAGAAATCGTGCTCTGAGGCAGGCTTCCTTCTCTCCTGGGAGGGAGATCTAGTTGTTTATTAGGGGAACCAGCAGGGTGTCCCGCCCCAGCTGGTTTGTGGAGTTTTCAGGATGGATTAGCTGATATAGCCTTTGACCACTTTTGCCCTTTTGCCCTTTGAGTTTTCTACTCCAGGCCACCTTTCTTCATGATCAGTTCTGTGGCTAAAACTCTGAGTGGCGCATGAAGAGAAGGTAGTTGCTGCAGCTGGCCGGGGGCCGAGGCAGGGCCGCCTGTTCGAGGTGGATACCACCACCACAAGGACACTGTGTTTGGGAATCTGCTCCTCTGCTGTGCTGACCCAGTCGGGAGACTTTTTTTTTCTTCCCTGAAGGCTGTACTTCACACAGACCAAGCTCCCTAGAAACAAGGCTACAACCCAGACTGCTCCAATACTGCCTGCAATATACCCACGCAGGGGTTTAGGAAAAGGGCAGGAAGCATGAAATGTGGTCCAGAGTGCATAGCTCCCAGGCCAGCAGGCTCTGTGCCCTGGCCCAGGTGTCTGCCTTCGGTCTCGCCCACTGCCAAGGAGATGACCCTAATGGCCTGGGGTGTGTACTAGGCTGGGAGCCCAGAGGAAAGCAAGAGCCACAACATTTGCACAATCTTTAGAAATCATTTACAGCTTCAGCGTTGTTTAAATATTGGTATCCAGAGGCAAAGTGATAGCTGTCCCTTGCTGGTGGCTACCTCTTCAGAACTGCTTTCCCATCTTCAGGAGTACATCCTTTCGTTTCTTTTTAAAATTGATAGACTTCATTTTTTAAATGAAGGGTCATTTTATTGGATGTTCTGACAACTCTTATGACAATCCATACATCAATTGTAACAAGCATATTTGTCCATATGGTGTCTTGATCTCACTTTTGGCCCACATTAAAATTGGTCTCGTTTTAATATTTTCTGTTTTCTTTTTGTTTTTTGGGGGGGCATCATTGCCTCTGGTGGTCGTGGGTGCTACCCAGTGCCGCTCCTGAGAGCCGCCGCTTGATTTGAACTGCCAAGCCCACGGGTCGCAGTCCTGCACTCAACCACTTTCGCCACCGGGGCTCAGCCCTTCTTTTTGATTTTTAAAAAGTTATATTTTATTTTTAATATCATTGTGTTGGCAGGACCACCAGAGGCAGTGATGCCCACAAAAAAAATAAATATAATTGTGTTGGGTCTCCTACAGCTCTTGGTACAATCCATACATACACTTATTGGGTTAAGCACGTTTGTACATATGTAACCGCCATTTTCAAAATATTTTCTTTCTACTTGAGCCCTTGATATCAACTCCTCATTTTTCCCTTTCCCTCTATGAACTCTTGATAATGTATGATTTTTTTCAGGCCCTACACTGACCGCTCACTCGCTTTTCTATTGTCCGTCCCCAATCACCTTACCATTAGTCTCCTGGTATCACTACCCTCATTATTGGTCCCAAGGGGTTTATCTGTCCTGGATTCCCTGCTCTTATCTGTACTTCTGTACACACTCTAGTCTTGCCAGATTTGTAAGGTAGAATTAGGGTCATGACAGTGGGGAGTGGGGGTGGGGTGAGCCATTAAAGAAATAAACGAAAATAGTATGTTTCAACAGTGTTATACTGCATCCTGACTGACTCTCCTCTTCCTGTGACCCTTCTGTAAAGGGATGTCCAATTGTCTACAGATGGGCTTTGGGTCTCCAATCCAACACCACCCTCTCCCCGCCCCCATTCACATTGATAAGATTGTTTTTGTTGTTCTGCATCTTTGATGCCTGATACCTAATCCCACCAACACCTCATGATCATACACACTGGTGTGTTTCTTCCATGTGGGCTTTGTTGCTTCTCAACTAGGTGGCCTAGTTGAGATAAACTTGGTTTTTTTCAAGTCTTTAAGTCCCCAGATGTTTTATCTTTTGATAGCCAGGCACCATCAGCTTTCTTTACCACATTTGCTTTGCTTATGCATACATTTTGTCTTCAGTGATCGTATCGGGGAAGGTGAGCATCACAGAATGCCAGGTTATTAGAACAAAATGTTCTTGCATTGAGAGAGCACTTGAGTAGAGGCCAAATGTCCATCTGCTACCTTAATATTTGGCATATAGATATGTGGACATAGATCTATTTCCCTTACATTATATATAAATATAGTTACATATGTTCACACTTATATTTAGACCTCTATAAATGGCCTTTTGCCTCCTAGTTCTTTCCTCTGTTTTGTTTTACTTTCTTCTTTTCCTACTATCATGCTCGACCTTCATTTGGGTCTCAGTAACTCCTCTCAGTATACTGCACTTGATCAAGCCCCACCAGGCATTCTACACCCTCCTTGCCATCGATTTTAGATTGGCATTTTAGATTTAGATTTTAGATGTTTTCCCCCTGTCCCTGGGTTGGTTGAAATCCCCTTCCTCCCCCTCTCCTGTGTATCCCCAGTACCATCTGTCCATTGTTTCCTCCTCCAGATTTTTTATCCTGCCTACCTTACCTAGATAGATATGCAGAGACAATAATAAGCACAAAAAACAAGACAGAGCAAAACAAAGCAACAAAAGAAAGTAAAACAACAACAACAAAAATGTGGCCTTTCTCAACATGGCTTTGTAACTTCCACGTTGGATAGGACTATATAAACGGGGTGCTTGTGGTCCACAAAGGGATCCGATAGCTTTCTGATGATACTTATAATGTACATGATACCCTTTTGGGGCAGGGGGAGATCATGCAAAGAGGACATTTAGGTGATCTGGGGTCATAGTGGTTCCACATTGGGCTGCCAAATGCAAGACCAGTGGTTTCAAATCACCAGACATTCCTCAGGAGAAAGAGAAGACCTTCTATTCCTACAAAGATATACAGTCTTGGAAACTCACCGGGATGTTTCAACTCAGTTTCTATCGGGTCCTTATCAACTCCATGGCAGCCAGAAACAAGGGGCTTGGCTAGTTTGGGCATTCCACGAGGTTGAGGTGCAAGCCAAGCCCAAACAGAGGAGCCTGGAGTGGAGCACATCCTTTGGATCCAGGGTCCCTGCAGTGAGAACCTCCTAGACTCAGGAGACAGAGGATGTTCGAATCCTGGGGGTGGTAAGAGATGGCAAGAAACAGAGACAGAGAAGCAGCTACAGCAGAACCAAGAGAGGGGTGTGAGAGGGTAGAGTGGACCCGACAGAGCCAGGCAGATGAGAGGAGGATTACCCAGGAAGCAAAGAAAGCAAAGGTTTATTTGTGCTTACTTACGAACTTGTAGTGAACGATTTCCCATGAGTTTCACTATCACTTTTACGTGGTAAAAATGTGAAGCTGTTTACTCTAGATTAGTAAGTAAGCCTGGCCTTCTCACGCTTACTTTGCTTATCGAGTCATTAAGTGCTCACTTACAATCCTGGTAAGGGACTGTAACTTTGAAAAGTAGTTTTGATTGTATATGGGATTAGTCGGTAAGCACCTGTAAGACTGTGCTTACCTTACTTAATGGGCTGTCTAACATTGGCATCTAAGAGATTTGAACACCTTCAGGCAGGAGACTGCCTCACAAAGTACAGCGCCTCTGGACACTTGAAGCTAGGCTTCCTGCCCCCAGAGCCAGAGCAAGAGGATGAGGTGCTTCCAGGTGCAGGCCTCCTGCGGGTGTGGCCCACAACAAAGGAAGTTTATACCATTTATCTAAGCTGGGGCCTTCTGATCCCCTGGATTTGGTTCCTGGGAACCTTTTTTTGGTCCCTCTCACATGTTTTGATCAGGTTTGACCACCTAGTCCCTTAACATGGCTTACTGTGTGAAGGACGCTCCACTGTGAGGGCTTTCTTAGCATGAGTCCCCGAGCCCCAGCCTCATCCGGCATGAAACACAGGACAGGGGTTTGTGGGAATGGCCTCTTGGCCTGCGGTGGAGTACCCCTTCTTTGGAGAGACCCTCTCTTTGATTGCAGTCTGACTTTGAGAAATACTTCTCCTATGTGGATGGTGGGGGTGGTCAGTGGTGTTTGGGGGGCAGAATTGTTGCCTTCCGTGAGGAAGACCAGGTTCAAGTCTAGCTAATGCAGTGAGAAGCCTGCAGGTTAGATGATTGTCCATAAGTTTCCGCAGAGCATCTAGGCTAAGATGGATTCGGAAGAAAGGCCTGGTGACCTCGTTTCAAAATGAACAAACTAACAAATCGAGCTAATGAAGACCCTGGGCCTTACAGAAGTCCACTGGGGTTTCCATTAATGGGGGGCTGACTGCAAGTCAAGTTCACATTTCTCCTCTTGAGCAGAAGCCACAGGAAGGAATAGGAAGCCCACCAAGCCCTCAAGTAATGAAAGCCGAAAGCCCTTTTCTTTTCCCATGCTGTCAAGGGGTGTGTGAGTCCAGGTAGACTAGAGAAACAAATTCATAGACAGTCCTATGGATATAAGAAAGGGGTCTATATACAAGAGCAATTGAATATTGAAAAAACATCCCAGCCTAGTCCGGATCAAGTTCACAAGTCTGACATTAGCCCACATGTCTGATACCAATCCATGAAGTCCTCTTCAGACTCATGAACCACATGCAATGACACTGAATGCAGGATGATCACAGGTCAGTGGGTGCAAACTTTTTGGGATCCAGTCGCTACAAGCATCTCAGTGCTGGCCGGGGTTCCCTCATGGCTCCTCCAGTTCTCAGGCCACAGAGTCTATCAGCATGAGTAACATCTGTCTTGACAGCAGAGTGTGCTGAGAGAGACCATGTGTATCCTGCCTTCGGGGAGGAACAGCAAGAGTTCCCAGAATTCTCAGGAGAAGGCCAAGCCCACACAGAGGCCTCATCGACTTGATTGACAGACTAGACTCCACCCTTCAGTCAATCCTCTGAAGTTCCAAAGAGACACAAGATTATGTAACTACCACAAGAGTGTTGCCTTTGGAACTCGGGCCGCCAGAGGCTCTCCCAGCAAGGATTCTGACTGGAGTCCAGCTCGCCAGGCTGCAAGCAAACCCACCCTTAACTAGGTCCACTGCCGTCTCGTAGATTCTGACTCACAGAGACTCTATAGGGCAGAGTGGAGTTTCTGAGACCATGCCTGTCCCTGGGAGTTGAACTCCTCATCTTCCTTTGGGGGAGCAGTTGGTCGGTGTGAACTGCTGATCTTACAGCCCGATGTGTAATCCACTAGGGCACTCCCCGTCCATCAGTGGACCCGTGCACGGAGTCTGGAAACGTCAGCCCTACCAGCTTTCATGTCACTAGCCAGGGGAGCAATAGGCTCCCCCCCCCCCCCCCCCGCGGAGAGGCCCTTATGACCACTTCAGGCTTTCTTCCTGCCATGGCTGGTCCTTTGTCTGAGAGTCCTTTGTCCCTTTGGAAAATGTTATTTCTTTGGAAATAAAAGAACAGGATGGCCTGGCTAGTGTTGCTGGTAAGTTGTCTTCCTCGAGACACCTTTACTGGAAAAGGAAAATATGAATCTCCTCAGTGTGTTACAAAGCCTATTCCTGCCACAGCCATCGTCTTTGTGCCCAAAGCTCCAGCACCTGCGCTTTAAAAGCACGCTCTTCGAGAGCCATTGTGCGGGAAATGGGATGGATTGTGCATGCAAGACACTAATTTCCTTTCGAAACATGAGAGGGATGGACGGGCCCAGCAGGGCTCTCTGCCGGAGCTATTTCCACACAGGTCCCGTCCATGGCTGCTCTTACTCAGGGATATGCCAGCACTTCTCCTCGTATTTATGCCTCGTGCCTTTTTTGCTCCACCCTGTCCACACCAACACTCCTGACCCTCACTGGCACTGCCGAAGGTGCCTTCCCCCTGCAAGGTGTCTCTGCCTCTTGGTGCATTCAGCCCTGGTGGGGACACCCTCCAAGGAGGCCAGAGACCGGCAGATCCACGCGGACCAGCTTCCAGAGCATGGACCTCACGTCCACATCATTCAGAGATGTCCTTTGTCTAGTCAAAGCTTTTCTCGGTGGCAGCTGATTGGATCCCCGCTCCGGTGGACCACGTGTGCCCAGGCTTTCTCCTGAAAAGCTGCTGGGGGTTTCAGACGAAGCAGCCCAACGCAAAGCCACTTGGCACCAAACTCCCATGGAGCAGCCCTTTGGAAATCCCTGCCAGACCTATCACCTGGGCCCTTGTTCACTCTGCAAGCATGTGGGCCCCCAGAGAGTCCCTTTGTATTCGATACTGATGTAGTCCTGCAATCGACAGTTCACTTCACGTGAATGTCAAAGAAAATGGGGAGAAGGGCTGGGAGGAGTCACTTCACAATCATTGTATGCTTCCGGCAGACCTGAGGGCTCCTTCTTTTCTCCCCCAAGGCAAGCGCCTTGGGAAAGGGGTGGGAGCGCCCCGTGAGTGAGTCCCGCAGGGGAAGAGCTCGTTTCGCAGTCAGACAAACAGGGTCATGCCGCTCATGCGCAGTGTGTCTCAGGCACGGCCCAAACTTCTCATCGTGAGGCTGAGACCTGACCCCTGGGGGGAGGGGTGTGTGCTCCCCCATCCCCTCTGACTCTTCCCCACTCCTGGAGATGATCTTATCTGCCGGATGAGGAGCCCGGGACTGGAGCGCCAAAATGACATCTCATAGCCGCACCCCAAGCCAGTGCCAGACAGGAAATCAAGCCTAGGCTCCCAACGTCACTCGTGCAATGTGGCCCCTAGATGTGGACTTTTAAGCTGCCCCCACCCAATATTGTAAGTACAAATTCTCCCAGGCGGCTGTGAAGGTGACCAGGGACAGAGGGAGCCTCCGCACCCGCCTGTGCTTCTCATGAGCCTGTGAGAAAGCCCTGCCATGGAAAGGTTGCTGCAGCCCCTCTGGAGTTTTCTTAACAGAAAGGGGCGCCCCTGATTGCCTGTATTTCAGACATAATCTGAACTCGTCCTTGTAGCATGAGGCAGCGACTCCTCACAAAGGTAATATCGGATTGGAAAGTGTCTGGGCAAGTTGACCAGGGATGAGGCTCCTGCACCTGTCAAAGCAACGTTCTGGGTCCCTGGTGTAACTTCAAGGCCTTGGGGAAATGTTATCTATCTATCTATCTATCTATCTATCTATCTATCTATCTATCTATCTATCTATTTATTTTTGTGGGCATCACTACCTCTGGTGGTCATGGGCGCTACCCAGTGCCATTCCTGAGAGCCACCGCTGGATTTGAACCGCCAAGCCCGCGGGCTGCAGTTCCGCACTCAACCACTTATGCCACCAGGGTTCAGCCCATGTTATTTTTAAATATTAAATAGCGATGCACCGACAGACTCTAGTGCTCCATCGGTATGAACGCCAGAGCTCATGGGCAGCAGCGCTTCTCTGCTGCTGAGAAGGAAGTAAAAGAAACCGATTAGTCAGACACCTGATGGCGGTTGGTTGTAGAAACCACCCTGCCTGCTCCCCTCCGCCCACCACCCACCCGTAATAAGGCCTTGATAAGCAAAGGATTAGGGCAAATGAGGAGGTGGTGACTAATTCCAGATGCAAAGTGACACCTTCCTGAGAAAATGAAACCATGGGGAGAGCAGTTTGCAGATTCAGGAGCAGAATGTGGCTTTCTTTTCTTTCTTTTTTTTTCTTGTTCGTTTGTTTGCTTACTGATCAAGATCAAGGTCTAGGCCTCCAACTTCCCCAGCCTGATGCCAGCTCTGAGAAGATTGGCACCTGCTGTCCACCCCACCCCCACTTCTGTGCAAGCCAGATCAAGACGTGTGGCTCACATTGGGAGAGGTTCAGGACCCTGTCTAGTCATGCTTATCCAAACCCCTCCCAGTACTTTATATTCTGCGCACTCAGCAAATTGCTAAGGGGCACTTGATGCCTTCTCACAGCTGGTCTGCTCCCATCCCAAAATCCCCCTGGAGCAGTTCTGCTCGCCCCGTGGGGCCTCTAGGAGTCAGAGTTCCCTCAATGGCAGTGGGTTCCAGATAGTGACTTCTTTCTGTTTCATAATCTCTGGGATTCAGACAATCAGTAGGTGGCCTGGAGCGGAAAGTGGTCCTTGATATCAACGAGAGGCCCTCAAACTCAGGGGGCACTGTCTGAAAAGGAGAGATCGAGAGTCCCAAAGGGCAGGTCCCGTGAGTGCCTTGGCCCTGCTGGCACAGTGGGTAAGTGCTTAGCTGACAGTTCTACAACCACTGTCACCCCCAGGTCTCCTGAGAGAGGGACCTGGGGACTTCCTCCTGGAAGGGGAGACGACAGTCGAGAGCACCCTCCAGGCCAGTCGTCTGGTACATGGAGCCACTATAAGTCAGCACAGACTCCGGAGCACCCATTGTCTGACCTGGAGTTAGTCACCGAGCCTCTCAGCTGGCTTCCTCACAAACACCCAGTGTGTGTCCACCGCCCTACCCGTGGACAGTGACATCAGTATGAAAGAGAAACTTAGCAACAAAAACAGATTCTTCGGGCCTATTCTACTCTGTGTGAGCTTCCACATCTGCCCGGCGAGCCTAACGTAGACGTTGCAAACCAGCCCACAGATGTGGGTGATTCATTTCACCGGCAGGTACGGAGTTTTATTATGCTCCTCTTTCAAATCCATTGCCCACATCAGAAACTAGAAGATTTACCCTCGAAACAAAATAAACCCAACCCTCCAGATGTCCAGCTCCTTTGAGGAATGTACATCAGAATGGCTGGCACCAGGGAGGGGGTGTCGCCCACGAGCCTCCATTACCCTCCTCCTGTCCGGTTTGCTTCTGGGGGCTACCCATGCCCGAGGCGCTGACGTGCCTGGCGCTGGTTCCCTATGGGCAGCTTCAGAGTCTCAGACTGCAGCTCCTTTGAAAGATCAAAACTGTAAAACGGCAGCGAATGCAGGATGGAGGTTCAAACAGGGGGCGTCTGCCTTCAAGCCCAGCAGCCATTTGTGCCCGCAGATGGGTCGACTTGAGTGTGGTGACTTTGCCCAGAGGAAGAGAGTTTCTTTTTGGTGAGATGAGCACACGGTCCCTTTGGGGATTATCTTAGATGTCAATGCCAGTCCCCGACCAGTTGCCCATCAGTCTGTCATACACCGTGGTGGCTTGTGTGTTGCTGTGATGACAAAATGTGCACCGGCATTCCAAAAACCTCAGGGCCACTAGTGGGGATCAGGTTTCAGCAGCATTTCCAAACTGGGAAAGACCTCTGAGGGGCAACACAGAAACCTTTATGAACAATACGATATAACCTTTTGGACAAAGGCCTCTGATTTCGGAAAGCACTCAAAATCAGAGTGCACTGTCCTTAATGCCATGGACCAAGACTGCTTTCCGGACATTATTTGCTGATGGGACAGTACTCAGAGGACAAGGGATCCATCTATCCATTAAGAATCAAAATATGGACTGTACTAGCTACCAATCTTGGCAAATTGGAAGTTGTCTAAAATAAAATATATCCTAGACATTCATGAGTTTAGTGAGCTAAAATGGACTGGTATTGGCCATCTAGAATCAGACAAACATGTTTTTTTATGCCAGGAATGATGAATTCAGGAGAAATGGTGATACATTCATAATCAAAAAGTACATTTCAAGATCTGTCTTGAACAAACAATGTTGTTTGTGGTGGGATTGTATCTATACTCCTACAAGGAATACAACTGTTACTTAAATGTATGCACCAATTATTAAAGGTAAGATGAAGAAGTCGAAGAGTTTTACCAGCTTATTCAGACTGAAATCAGTCAAACATGCAGTCTGGAATGTGATTGTTTAAACAAAGAACACCAATAATTCAAGAACATGGCATTGGTCATAGAAACGAAGTAGAATCACATAATACAACTTTGCAAGACCAGTGACTTCTCCATTGCAAATATCCCTTTTCAGCAACATAAATGGCACTGTACACACGGAACTTCACCAGGTGGAACATAGAGGAGTCAAGTAGACTATTTTTCTTAGAAGAGATGATGGAGAACCTCAGCACCATCAACGAAAATAAGGCCAGCGCCTGACTATGGAATGGCCATAAATGACGCACACTGAAGTTCAGGTCAAAGTTGAAGAACATCCAAGAAGTCCCTGGGAACCAATGTGTGACCTTCAGTATATTTCACTTGAATTCTGAGAGCTGCTTAAGCCCAGGTTTGACACATTGAGCACTGAGATGGAAGACCTCATGGGCTGCTGGGTGACATCAAGAACATTGCATACCAAGAAAGCAAAGCTCAACAAGATGACA